>JBBBDQ010029860.1:0-199077 GCA_037127315.1 Ascarosepion bandense
ATATATATATATATAATAATAATAATAATAATAAAACCAACTCTGTACATATTCTAATCTTAAAATGTTACACAAGAAACTTTTAAAGACTATGAATAACCAGCAGAATCTAACTCCGTTATCGTCCTCGGCTATAGAGCTTTGGACAAAGAAGGGAAAAAAAGAAAACTGCGTAGGACCGACAATGCATACGGTTCTTCACAGTAAAGAAAAAAAACCCTCGAACGGAACGAACCACCAGGAAAGAAAAGTGCTCGATACTAAACTAACCAAAAAGTGTTAACAAAAAGGCAGTTACGCAGAGCAAACACGTGTGTGTTTTCGTGTGTATATATATATATATATATATATATATACCTAATAAAAATAAAAAAACGTTTTCAAAGGTTTTCTGAGAAAGGATTCTATTAATATTTATCCCCCCCAAATCTAATGGATTATTTATTTTGTCACTGTACTCTGAAGGGAGCAGGGTGTCAATCTCATCTAATGTCACATTAGTTAATATCCATGTATCTTTGATTTTCCACCCATCCAATTCTAGACTGGCATATAGACTGGAAATATCATGGCATTTAAGATGCAAATGATGTTGCATTGTTTAAATGGTTTCTATTCTTTGGTTTCAACCCTTGATAAAAGGATGCAATGTCATTAGCATCTCATTTTGACTATGTTTTACAGCTGGATTGATGTTTGCTGTAAAATCTTTTTTTGGAAAGTCCAGCCATCACTTAATATATTTATAAACATTAGCAGATGTGTTTGCATGCAAGTGGCATTAAAGAAACAATATCTTAATAGTTTATGCGAGAAAAAGACAATTTGACAGTCTGCTTTTAGGAAATTAATTAAACATACATATTTAAAATGAAGTATCTGTGTAAACCTTAGAATTGCATTCAAATATTCCTGTAATTTTTTTCAAATCATTAAACTCGAAGCAAAGCAATAAAGCCAATAAGATGCAAGGAGTGTTACTAAGAGACAAATATCTGAGAAAACATTTGTGAAGAGGAAGGACAATGAAGGAACAAGCTTCTGAAAGACAGAACATGGGCAGGACTACAGGAGGAGTTCAAATTCAAGCCAAGCATATGCAGTAATGCCATTGAGAATAGTATGAACCTGTCTTTTCAATCCCTAGCTAAATCTAAAGTGGTAGGTCAAAGTGGACTTTTTAGCCTTGATAGAACAGCAATACTATTAGGACAACTCTGATTTCAAAGATGGGGAGAAGATTGTCGGAAATAATTCTACTACCTTTCTCAAAAACAATCATAACAGTTGTGTTGTGTCCTTAAGAACATGGACAGTCCACAAATTTCTATCTTATATAGCTCTTAGAAATTTTTATCTTTTTACTGTCTCTATCACCCACAAAATCTTGTTAGATAGGTTACTTGCTCCTTCCGTCTACACGTTTGCCTTCAGTTTTGAGAGTGTCACGTTCTCTAACCTCCCTTTCCTTATTATGTGTCCCAGAAATTTAAACTATCACTTTTTGATTTTATGCATAATTGACCTTCGTTTCTATTTTCCTTAAAACTTCCTCACTGTTTACTCATTCTCAGCAGATTATTACTCAGCATACATTTCTGTTACTACAAGCCTCTTCATCATTCGTGAGGAACAAAGAAATTGTAGAGATCAATGGGCACCAGATCATATGTGAAAGCAGTTTTCTAAGCATAGATAAATAGTAGACTTATAGATGTAAGATGGATTCTGGAGAGAAAAATTGTCTTGCATGATACAATGAACCAACTTTCTTAGCAGCTGACTTAGCAATGGATTCAATATAGACTTTCCACTTCATGTCAGCTGAGAATGTTATCCTAAAAAGGTGCAATGAATTATTTCCAGAGGATTAGTATCAGTCATGCTAATGGAAGGCAGAGATGGGTCTTTCAGATGATTAATGAAGAGAAATTTAATTTTAGAGGCATTCAAATTAACCAGCCATCTTTCGAGCCAGTTAACAATGGATTCGAGGTTGTTTGAGATACCGGCTACCATTCTGACCTTGTTGAACTGATCAGCCTGACTATGAAGGCAATAGTAAATGGTCATCAACTTAGATACCAAGCTGAGAGCTAATGTAATCAGGAAGGTCATCAATGATAATTAAAAACAGGATGGAGCCCCAGGGGACACCTGCATTAGTACAAAATATATAGTAGTGGCCATTCAAGACAACCTTCACCATAACTTTTCAGCTTGTAGAGAAGACCCTTATGCCAGATCCTTATTATCTAAAGCATAATAGACTCTTTCCGAAACTGCTTGTCAAAAAAGAGACCTTATTTTAAAAAAATAGATATGCATATTTCATATTTTACAAGTTTAAATCTACTGACAAGAAAGAGTCTGAAAAACATGATGAAATATTAGATTAGATTTGCTCAAATCAATTTCTCTTGCTGGATATGATGATAAACTATATCTGGAGCAAGGATTCTGATCAGAAAATTGAAGGTTTTGAGAAGTAGAACCTGCTATTGATGTTGCTCCCAGGTTCAGCATGATCTGCGATGGTGGCACTTGTTAGGGTCCCAGCTAGGGATAAATAATGAACCCCTCCAAACAAAAACAAAACACAGTGAAAGTATAAAAATACCAGCAATACATTTTTGATAAAAAGAAATGGCGAACCTGAAGCAGACTCCCACCACATTCATTTTCGTTGTTTTTCATTTTGTTTTATTTTTTCAGTGCAGTCCTATTGATTACCCACTTAGCTTTACGACTAACAAAAAAAATTTGAAAAATTTTAATATTTAAACATTTTCTGGGGGGGATCAGTTTCTCATACAATGTTATAGTAAATTGAGCCTCCATTTTGAAACCAGTTGCCAGTACGACATTACCACCACCTGTAAATTTGTTCATTATCAAATTTTTTAAACTTTTTCAGTGCAATATTATCTTTTACACCTTAAACTTTACAAATGACATAAAAAATTTGAAAAAATTTCAATATTTATACGATTTTAGTGGGTGGGGGACAAGTTTCTCATCCAACCTTATAGTGGATTGAAAATGGAGGATCGATTTACTTTAATGTTGCATGAGAAACTGACCCCCACCACCCACAAATTTGTTTAAATATTGTAATTTTTCAAAATTGTTTTTGATAATTGGAAAGTTTAAAAAACAATCAATAAGACTGCACTGAAAAAAGTAAAAAAAAAAGAATGAAAAACAATGCGGTGGTAGTCTGCTTCAGATCCTCCAAAAAAATATTACTAGCAATACATTTGACTCTCAACAAAAAACCTCTTTACAAAAATATGTCAATGAAACCTGATTTAGAAACTGATTTCTTACAAAAGATACATATTCTATTCATATAAATATATACTAAAAATCTTGTCAGCATTAAGGAACTCACTGAGGTTGATAGGCCATGAAACAAAATAAAACAAACTAGTCAAGGAATAAAGTATTTATGCAGGTAGAAAAGATTCTTATAAAAATACATTAGCAAAAAGTAAAGAATTAAACAACAAATTTGCTTTCTGCCTAAAATTATTTAATTCAATAAAGTGATAATTTTTTTTATTGAATACAAAGAACTCATTTGAGAATCTTAACTGAAAGGGATCTTTGCCAATATTTGATTCATGTCACTCAAAGAATATCATAGAAGAATTTTTTTTTAATATACATTCATTTTATTGTTAATATCACCAAATGAAAATATTATTTTAATAGGAATAAATCCAAAAGAATGATTTTTATAGGTATTTGTATTTGTTGTTTTCAACTTATAAGTACTATCATAAATATTATTTTTTAAACATGGCTCAAACATGGAAAGAAAATTGCAGAAGCCCCTAGACAGGGTAGTAGAAGAAAGTGAAAAGAAAGGACTATCTATCAACTGCAAGAAGATAGAAAGTTTGATCATCAGCAAGAGGAGAGGTCAGAGATGCGAGTTATGAATTCAACATGTCAGCATCAAGTAAATAGAGGCAAATAGAGAAGTTTAAATATTTGAGAAATGTTTTAATAGAGGATGGAAAATGTGACACCGAAATCTGAAGTACACATTGGACTAGCAAAAGAAGCATTTCAAAAGCTAAGCAAGGTGCTCAGAAATGGAAAAATTTTGTCAGGAGCAAAGAAAACAGTACTAGATTGCTATTGTGATATCCATTCTCTTATATGGCAGCAAATAATGGACAATCTTCCAAGAAATAAGGAAAAAGAAAAGATTAGAGGTAGAAGTATGGTTCTACAGAAGGATACTGAGAATTCCATGGATGGAGCAAGTAAGAAACAAGGAAGTCTTAAAGAAAATGGAAACAGAAAGAAGACTGTTACTCAGATTAGATAGCTAAAATTTTTTGGACACTTCATGAAGTAGTTGAGCTTGGAAAACTTCACCCTCATGAGGCATACTGAGGGTAAGAGAGATAAGGGAAGGCAGTGTGCCACTTACCTAATGAGCTTTTTGGGTGATAGAGTCTTAATAAAGGGAGAAAAACTACTAAGGGCTACTATGTATTGATAGGACACAGCAGACAGAAGAAAAAGTCTTTTATTTTACAATATTTAGCAGACTCTCATTTATGAAGCTTTATTAAGATGGCTATGTCTGATATTCTCTTCTTGCAAACACTGTAGCTGATAATTCAATGCCATCCAAAGAATGACCAAAATATCTAAGCGAAGATCATGCGCAAGAAAAAGAAAACAAATGAACCAGCATCTCTCTCCAGGGTAAGTTAACTATTTTGGGTATAATATCCACAAAAAGGTTAGAAACAAATAAATGAAGAATAGAAAAACAGAAGTTAGGAGTAATCAACAGATATGGTAACCACAAGAATAAAAGAATTCTCAGCTGAACCAAATGAGTTAAAAAAAAAAAGAAACATAACAAAGGAAACTTGTTTACAAACTTTAAGTAGAACATAAAAAAAGACAACTGTAAGCATTTTTGTATTGAAGTGTATAAACACTCCAGATGACCATCTATTTTCTGAAATATGAGGTTACTGATGCAGAGTTAATCATGTGACAGTAGACAAAGAATACTTTTATTTCATTAAAAGTTTATTTCTTAATAAATACTTTGATTTATGAACAAAAGTCACTTCCACAGGCTGTCGTGATCACAGTTCATCTTCATGGGATCTCTTGACCTAACAGCACTTAACAACACAATTTTTCATAAAAGCGTATGAAGGACAATCCTCATCAAAGACATTTTGCATGTGATCCCAAATTTCTTGTGATGCAATCTGTTTCTGAGTGAAAAATTCAATTTTTTATTCTGATTTCCAATTTACTTCTGAATTCAATAATTGCAAGAGAATGGCAAGTGCAAGGCAAATGTGCAAAATTCTACAAAACCAACATTTTTTTCTTTTATGTACTATGCAGAGCTGCTGCATACTAACTTCAAACCACCTAACTGGGAAAAACAACCTGACTGGGGACCCTGACCAGTGTTTTGTAACCCTTGCTATCATATCAAAAAATTTTTTATTTCATTCTGACATCTTTTTTCATCCAAATCCGGGAATTTGTTTCACTCAAGGTAAGTCTCAAAAAAACACTATTTAAAATTAACTATTTTTATGCATAATGTTGAATGTATTAAAATTATTCAACTTTTTACCAAGAATAATATCAAGCTGATTTTAAAAACTGTTGCGAAACATTGTTGATTTATCTTAGATGGAATGATCTATAATGACATGTCTCTAATTTGTATTCAGATACATTTTACTTATTTTCAATTTTTCTAGTTGAATTGTTTACCTATATTGAATATAATCCATTATTGTACAGAGGCTGGAATGGTCTATTGTGACATGCCACTAATTTGTACTTAAATATATTGCATTTATTTTGAATTTTTCTTGTTGAATTGTCACTTATATTGCATGTGATCCATTATTGGACATAATTAGATTACAATAAAATTTGTATTTTATATGAATACCTTATAAAAATTGAGATATAGTATACTTATATATATATATATACACAGAAGCACAGTTGAGTAATGAATAGCAGCTTAGATTGAGGAATCAGAGAGCCGAGTTTGAATTCCATTCAATTCATTGCATTCACTTACATGCTAATACTTTTGAGAATCCATGGGGTATGAATCCATCTCTCCTCTCTCAGCTATGAGTAAATAGCCAGGCAGCCTTGGGTGGCAATGGAAACCGATCTTGGAAAAGGAAAACTTTGGTGAGGGTTGAACTCTGTTAGGCTATCTTAAATATTTGGATATAAGTGATTAGCCATTATATATATATATATATATATATATATATATGTGTTATATATATATTACAGAAAATATTGGAAGAGTAATCAATATGCTGTGAGAAGCCATCAAGTATAAAACTTGTAAATAATGACTTTGGTTTTCAGTTAATTGTTCCTTATTATTAAACCTCTCTGCAATATTAAAATATTGGCCAATTATCAGACTGAGTTTGAAAGTTAAATGGAATGATTCAGCCATTAAAATCCAATCAAAACTTTTTCTGTACTACAAACTGTAATTGCTACAATTACTTTTGGTATGCATGTTAACAGATAATCTTAAAGCATCCAGTCTAGAACTATGGGTAATATGACACAGAAATCCAAAAATGAATAGGTATAGAGAAAACTAAGAAACTAAGCACAATATTAAGAAACATGAAAATTTAACTGGAATAAATATAAGTAAATATGCTATCCAGCTTATGGCCACATGATGTTGAAACTTGCCTGTACAATCATTAAAGTTAAGCAATTTCAAACCTGTCAGTATCTATATGGGTGACTCCTTGGGAATACCTGGTTCACCCATCTAGGTACTGACCAGGTTTGAAATTGCTTAACTTTGGTGATTTTTTGGAAGTTTAAATGCACTGGTGGTGTAATGGATAATAGCTTGGAATTGTCAATCAGTGAGCTAAGCTACATTTCCTGTTGGGTTCGTTATATTTTCTTACATGCAAATACTCTTGGAAAAAGTATGAATCCACCTCCCTTTCCCAGCTATGGTCTAATTAGTAAGATTTGTATCTCTAAATTATTATCGCAAAAAAAGTTATTCTTAAAATCTAAAAATATTTTCTGGCTTTAAGTAACCTGTAATGAGTTAAGCTGTAAAAACCAACTCAATAAAAACATCCTAAATAGCCATGAATACAAGATAATCTCCTCATAGATGAAGAAGAAAACTGAAGCAACAGAGAATTAGTTCTTCAGAAATATGTTCAGAATACCATAAACATGTGAGTAGTCAAAAAGGACACATTTTTAGGCAAGAAGCAATATCTGAGTTGAATAAGGATGAGCGGGTGATTGAAGAATTTGACACTTACAGAAGGCAAGAAGGCAGAGAGAAGCAACAAGTAACCTATCTTACAAGCCTGTGTAAATGGGTGGAAGAACAAGAAGTGGGAGGGATAGTAAGATAATACAAAGAAAAGAAAGTTGTGGAGAGTCACAACCAACCTACATAACACGCGTGTGTGAATAGATAGCAGAACAGGGGGTAGGGAGAGAGTATAAAAGCAAACATTATTAAGAACTGTAGTTCTTATGATAGGAAGTTGTGGAGTGCTGTGATTGTCCATAGATGAGACATGAGTACTAACTTCTGCCAAACTCCATACTGGATTTACAGGTAGGACTCAAGACATTTTGACTGGCACTAGTTGATAACTAAGCCACTTTACCTTTTTGAGAAAATTCCCAAGGATACCAAATACTATAATCTCTACCCTTCACCTGTAGCATATGGGATAAATATGTTTTTGTATATATTTACAATAAGGAAATGTGTATTTATTTACTTTTACTGCACATTTTGTCTTCCTGCATAAAGCAGCGGTTAAATTTTTTAAAAAAATGATTTTGACTTCTTCCAGTTAAAAAAATGAGTCAGCACTTTTTGTGCTCCCTAAGGCTTGTTTATTTCATCTTTTGTATGGTCTTTTCTTTAAACTTGAAAAGGAAGGTACTGTAAAACTGTTATTTTGGCTTTGAAGGCTTCTCTCAACTTATATTAAGTTAAAACTTAGTAAAACAGTTTGTTTTTTTTTTCAATTGAAGTAGATAGATCTTTCTATTGCCTGGTTTCACACTCCACCCTCTTCTTTTGAACAGGAAGTGACTCACTGCTAGACCTCTACTTCACTTCCATCCCTGACTCTTGCAATGTCAAGCAGCCCTGCCCTCTCAGAAACTCTGACCATGTGGTGGTTTCTGTTAACATCTCCTTCCACTCCCACTCCACCCAAGAAACTCAGACCAGCAGAATATCCTACTGCTACCAAAGAGCAGACTGGGCCTCATTCAACGATTTCCTGTGTGACATCCCTTAGAACAATGTTTTTAGTCTTCCCGTTGAAGGCTGTGCATCCGAGGTCTCCTCTTGGGTTAAGGCTGGCATCGATGCTTTCATCCCAGCCAGGAAGTTGCTGCTTAAAACCCATTCATTTCCCTGGTTCTCACCCATTTGTGTGGCCGCCATTGCCCATTAGAATCACTTCTTCCAGCTTTCTAGAAGCCACGCATCGGATCATAACAAGCACCTTTTTACCTCTGTTCATAATGAATGCAGTAAAAATACTTAATGAAGCTAAGATGTTGTTTGCTGTCAGAATGAAGCAGCAAATAGCATCCAATAAATTTGTCTCCAAAAACTAGTGTAGACTCTTTAAAAGTATGCTCAACAACAGTAAATCCTCAATACCCCCTCCAATCAATGAATTTGAGGTCCTCACCTCTTCAGTGAACAAAACTGAGTACTTTGCTCACAGATTATCTACCAATTCGATGCTGGATCTGTCTGGAGTATCTACACCTGGCTTCCCACCTAGAACTGAGGCCCAACTGAATGACATCCACATTACCCCCTCACTGGTTTGTAACATAATCTCAAAGCTTGACCCTCATAAAGCGAGCAGAGGTGACAGAATCCCAATTATAGTTTTGAAGAAATGTGCCCTTGAACTCTCCTCTGTCCTTTCTAAACTCTACAACTACTGTCTATCTGCTTCCGTCCTTCCTACCTGTTGGAAGTTCTCCTTTGTAGTTCCTTTATTCAAGAACACTGGAGAACCCTTGGACCCCAACAATTACTGCCCTATTAGCTTAAGACTGATTTTTGGCAAAGTGTTTGAAGCTATTATCAACGCCGAGTCTGGCATGCTGACCTTCTACACAAGCTTCGGAGCTATGGTATAACTGAGCAACTGTTTTACCTAATCCAGTCATTCCTCTCAAATTACACAATGAAGGTAGTATTGAATGAACATGCCTCCCAAAACTACTATACCAATGCAGATGTCCCTCAAAGCTATATTCTAGGTCCTACACTTTTCCTGATCTACATTAATGATCTAAGCATATACGCTGATGACAGCACTGTTTGACAAAGCAAGCCTTACTGCCAAGCTTGAGAAGGACCTCCAATCTGTAAGGACTGGGGTAAGAAATAGCTCATAAATTTTAATGCTTCCAAAACAAAGGTGATATTTATTAACCATCATAAACAATCGCTCCTACCCGCCATTAGCATGAATCAGGCTAGCCTCCCTGAGAGCAAAACACTACACCTCCTTGACCTAACAGTCTCAACAGACCTCAAGTGGAATGACTATATTGAATCCATAGTTAAATCCTCTGCTAAGAAGGTTGGTTCACTGTACAGGGCCAGGAAGTTTTTCCAGTCTGAATCCATCCTGCACATATATAAATCTACTATCCACCTGTTTATTGAATACTGCTACCACATCTGGTCAGGTGCTCCTGCTATTCACCTTGGGGTTATTGACAAAATCCAACAGAAAATCTGTAATGCGATCAATACCAACTTGGCAGCTCGGCTGCAGTTGGTCTCTTACTGGCGTGACGTAGCTTCCCTGTGCCTCTTCTACAAATACTTTCACAGCTTCTACTCCAATGAACTTAGCTTGCTGGTATCCCATGTATGAATTTACATGAGCTACTAGACTAGCAACTAGGTCCCACCCTTTTACAGTGAAACTGATAAAATGTAACTGCAATTTCTACTCTAATAGCTTCTTTTCTAGCACTTCCCACCTGTGGAATTCCCTTCTTTATCCTTGCTTTCCCAACAGCCACAATCTCCAGGAATTTAAATCTAAGGTCAATAAACATCTTCTATCTCACTAACTTGCATCCTTTCTCTCAAGCTCTTTTCTCCATCCACATCACCTCCATTACACCGGTACTCTCATCTGTCTATTACCCTTCTCCTGACATCCCCTATAACCTAACCCTCTTTCACATCACTTTCCCTTATGTAACCCCCTGCACAACAGTGGCAGTAAAACTGCCTTGCTTGGGGTGAAATGATTAAAAAAAATGTATCCATGCTAAAATGTAGAAATATCATACTGTTTTTACGTCATGATTTCAATTTTTAAAATTGCCAGTTGAGTAACCATGACAATAAAGAAAACATGACCCATATAGATGTTTTAAATCCACAGCGTCTGCTGAAATAAATAATTAATAGTTTTTAATGAGAAAATGACACAATCTTTGTTTGGTGTTCTCTCAAATTCTCAAAGATGCTGAATACCAAAGATGAACAGAAGGTAAGAATTATGGGAACATTAACCAACTGCAAGAAGACCACGCAGAAAGGTTGAAGGAAATTCCAAAGTTGTCTGGAGGCCATGCTTAAAGCCAGTGGCATTTTTATTGAATAAATTTGCTCTTTAGTATTTCAAGATATTATTCTGTAATTTTGGTAAAATGAGATGTCAGTGTTATTTTCATTTTTGTGTAATTTAGATGATAATTAATCTATTGCATCCTGCTTATATATATGTGTGTGTGTGTGTGTGTGTGTGTGTGTGTGTGTGTGTGTGTGTGTGTGTGTGTGTGTGTACACAAGTTTCAATAGAAATGACTGACAAGATGATATTTTGGCTAAGTTTTTAGTTTTTTATTGAAATTTTCTTATGTTCTTATAATTTTCTCCTCTTGTTATGGTGCTCCATCTATAGGAATGGACTCTTCCTCCTGCTATAAATAATAACCTGCATGACTTCCAGGGACACAGCTGAGATACGGTTGTGTGACAGTCTAGAGACAGTCGAGACGCAGTGTAACTATACAGTTCAGACTAACACTTCTATTTTGCTGATTACTAACATTCTTACTTGTATATACGTTCTTGTTATTCTAATATACTATTTGAATCTACCTTCCTGTTTCCATGTCCTATTTCCAGGCCCAACCAAGTCAAAACAATTTAGTGACAAAGATTTTGCCACAGCATTTTCTGGGAATAAGTTATGTAGAAAGTGGCCAAATGTTCTGTATATCAAAGTGCTTTTGGCTATTTTTTGCACAATTATGAAAGATTATGCCTTTTTTACTTTTTACTGATTGTAGAGATTTTATTATGTAGGTATCTAGAGTTATAAGAATGTTTTATTTTTCAAACATGGTCAGCACACTGTGGCCATGTTCATATTTTATATTATTGAGTATTGGATTTTTCATTTTTATTAATAATGCTTTCATTATTTTAAGCCATTTTTTTTCTTACAAATGGATGATGCTATAATATTTGTAATATTAACAAGTAGGTTGCAGATGGAGTTTGGTAGTTCTTCATGTGTACTTAAATGAGACCTAATTGAGCTATATGATTAGGATATAAAAAAATCTATGTATTTAGTTAAAAGTAAAAATAAAGTCATCCTTAATAATGGCTGAAAGTATAGCCAAAATCACTAAGATATACAAAAGATTTTGATGATTTCTACATAAAATTTGTAAGAAACAAGAAAAATTAAATAAAGAAACCTTACCACAGGACATTGTCAGTCATTTTTAATGAACATTGTGGTACAGTGGATATCAGCTCGGAACAAGAAACCAGGGAGCCGAGTTCGAATTCCAATTGAATCCATTGTATTCACTTACGCTCAAATACCCTTCGGAAAGGTATTAATCCGTCTCTTCCTTCCAGTTATGTGTTAAATAGCAGGACAGATTGGGTTCTATAGCCTTGGTCAGCAACCAGTCTACTGCAGAAAGCAATGGCAAACTACTGCGGGATAATCTTCTGCCCTGTCAGTCATATCTCTTTCGAAACATGATCACCTAAGCGTGTATCACGTATGGCACTTAACTGACTGATATATATATATTCTTCATTAAATAAAGAATGTTCAAATGTTCTACAATATAATTGAATTGATCACTTTTTAATACAAATGTGCACTGGTGTAATTTTATTATAACCAAGAAAATAATTAATTAAACAATCGATATATATATATATATATATATATATATATATACACATTAAGAGACATGACTGATTGGGCAGAAGATTATCCCTCAGTAGGTTGCCATTGCTTTCTGCAGTAGACTGGTTTCCAGTCAATGCTATAGAACCCAATCTGTCCAGTTATTTAACCCATAACAGGAGAAAAAAGATGAATTAATATCTTTTCCAAGTTTATTTGCATGTAAGTGAATGCAATGAATTCAATTGGAATTCGAACTCGGCTCCTCGATTTCTGATTCCAAGCCGATATCCACTGCACCACAATGCACATCCCATAATAATACATGATTGATTTCATTAAAAATAAAACCAACCTTCAGTCCAACGTTAGAGTAATTTTGTGATCTGTACTGGCACCCAATTTTAAGAAGCCGAATCCCAAGTTTCGTCTATTACTGACCATTTTTTCAATGACTGAAAATCATTGACTTGGGTAGGAAATTGCCAAGAATCAAGGAAACACAATATATCTTTCTATTTTTACTTTATTTTTTGATCACCCACCCAACCACTATCATCCTGCCTGTGAATACAAGAGTCTTCACATGGGTAAACATTGTACTCAAAAACACAAACTAATGAAGCCCCTCAGCATGTCAGAACATGTTTGTTCTCCGATGGCTCAAGAAACCAGCCAAACCAAAAATTTGAGAGCTTCAGTGGCCATAGCAGGGTCCCTTTATCACAAACATATTTATGCATACATGTTTATTTACACACGCTCCCTTACACACACTCACACACACACATATATATACATATATGAACATATATGTGTGTATATATATATATATATATATATATATATATGTATATATATATATCTGTACATATATCCATAAATCTATATAAATATATATATATACACACTCATATTCATATATATATATATATCTATATATATATATAGACACACTCATATATATATATATATATATATATATATATATATATATATATTTTTTTTTTTTAATCATATTGCCCCGAGCAAGGCAGTAACGCCACTGATGTGCAGGGGGCTACATAGGAGGGAAAAGATTGGAAAAGAGAAAACCGGAAACTGCATCCTAAACAGGAAACAAAGGATGAGCCTCTTCACCTGTTCAATAGACGAGGGTGGAGAGTGAACCGGGTGATAGATAGATCTATCTACTCCAATTGAAAAAAAAATTAAATTAAATTAAAAAAATGAGTGAAAAGATTGGAAAAGAGATAAACTGGAAACCACATCCTAAACAGGAAACAAGGGATGAGCCTCTTCACCTGTTCAATAGACGTGGGTGGAAGTGTGAACCGGGCGATAGCTTAGTCTATCTACTCTAATTGAAAAAAAAATAAAATAGAATAAAAAAAAAGAGTGAAAAGAGTGAAAAGATTGGAAAAGAGAAAACCGGAAACCACATCCTAAACAGGAAACAAGGGATGAGCCTCTTCACCTGTTCAATAGACGTGGGTGGAGTGTAAACAGGGCGATAGTTTAGTTTATCTACTCCAATATATATATATATATATATATATAAAATAAACATTCACTGTTTTTTCTTACATGTGGCACACACACTTAAACATAAGTTTTTCTTCTACAATTAAAATACTCATCCATTGCTTTATTACATATGACATGTATCTGACCAATGAAATCAAACCTCAGTCAACATGCTGTCTCTGTGGATTTTTTAAAAATTTAAAATTTTTTTTTAAATTTTAAAAATCATTTGTCTTTAAAAAATCTTTGAAGAAGCTTATTAAAGTGAAACATGTTAGATTAATGACACTTTTGTCCTGCCTGTTCTTTACTTATTCTGTTCATATATATATTCTTTACTTATTCTATTCTGTAGATAGATAGATAGATAGATGTATGATGTGTGTGTGTGTGTGTGTGTGTGTGTGTGTGTGTTGTTTTTGTCAGTGTTTTTTTTTCCCTTTTGCCTACCCTACCCCATCTTCTACATCCTCTGACTGGAGTACTTGTCAAGAGAATTTTTTTTTGTCTATGGAGCATAAACATTCTCTTCCTTGGTATCAACTAAAAACAAACCCTTTCATGGAGGAGAGTGTGGAGTGGGAGTAAGAGAGATGAGGAAGAAGGTGAAAAACAGCGTGAGAGAGAAGATATCATCTTCAACAACTCCGCACCTCTTTCATTAGCATCACCCTACCCGTCCATGAATACCTATATTGAAAAATCACCTATAATTTATGTTCTCCCTTCTCTCTCTCAACTTATTCAATTTCAATATAACGGCTTATCAAATTCTACATCAGTTTTTTTTGTCAAAGATATAAAGGCTGTCTGCTGCAGATAAAAATTCACTACACTTGTATATTTTATCAATAATAAATTGGTAGCCATAACAATTACTTTCCCCCACCAATATTTATAATGTTTGAAGATACAAAGAAACAAAGAGATAGTTTATCAGGAAAAAATTGAAATCATTCCAAAGTGAAGAATTTAAATGCAGATGGTGGCTTTAGATCTTAGATCTTAGAAGAAGAAAACATTAAGAGGAATGGAAAAAAAGGAAGCCTATACTTAGAATCAGAGAAAGAAAGTTGAAACTTCTAAGTCACATAAAAAGGAAAAAGGTCTGGGAGAATTTGACACTCACAGGAGATATTAAAGACAAGATAAAAACAGTGAATAAACTGCCTAACTAGCTTATGTAAACACATGACAGAATACAGATTGTGAGAGATGATAAAAAGAACAAGCATTGCTTTGACCTACAAAGGGTGGGAAGTTGTAGAGAGCCATGATCATTAATATCCTGAAGAAATATGATATTATAACAATGATGGTTTTAGCTCTTCAGAATTAGAACCAAGATGAAAAAAAAAACACTAAGAAAAACGGAATTAAAAAATACTTAGAATCAGAAAGAGAAAATTCAAATTTCTGAAACACATAGTGAAGGAAGTGGGCTTGGAGAATTTGACACTCACAAGAGATATTAAAGGCTAGAGTGACAGAGGGAAATAGTGAATAAACAACCTAACAAGCTTGTGTAAATGGATGGCAGAACCGAGAGTAAGAGAATAATGAAAATAAGAACATGCTTTGCTAATTGCTGTGTAGGATAGGAAGTTATAAAGAGCCATGATCACCCACACCCTGAAGGGACATGGCACACACAAGAAAAAGATGAGGTATGAATTTGTTAAAATGTTATTCAAGTTCTTGGGTCACTGGTTGCATCTTTTTATAGTCATATAAAACTGTCTTCTCAGGTTAACAGAACTGTCCCCACAGAACAATATTATCAAGAAGTCACCTCTTTCCTAAACTGAGCATTGTGAGATTTAAACTCTTGTTTTATGGTTGAAATACTAACAAAATTCTAGAAAGAATAGAAAAATAAGTAAATATATACTTAGAATCAGAAAGAGAAAGTTGGATTTTTTTAGACGTATAAGAAGGAAAAAAAGCTTTGAGAATTTGACATTCACAGGGCATATTGTGGGTAAGAGGGACAGGCAAAAACAGAGAGTAACCTACCTAACCAGCTTGTGCAAACAGCAGAATAGTGTGTGTGAAGTTTTGGAGAGCTATGATTTTCTACATCTTGAAGGAACATGGCTCACAGAAGAATAAGAACTGTTTACAAAATGTCAGATTTTATTATTCAATTCAAAATGTTGGTATTTTAAATTGTAAAGGAACTTCAAAGGAAAAGGTATTTGAGTTCAATGAAAAAAATGGAAAAGTATGAGACAATGATAAATCAAACAAAATCAACAGACTCACATCCTGAATGATTTTAATGACATTTAAGTGAAACAAGAATTGGTTACTATATCAACATTTTTTTACAAGGAATCTAACAACAATAGGAATAGATAGGTTCACCTACCAACCGGTTTACACTTCTCCCCAGTATTTCCTGTTTAGGAATGAGATTCTGGTTCCTTTTAAAGTCTTCTTCAACTGTATATTTCTAACATCTCTGCCTAAACTCTGAAATTTTATTTACTGTCTATTTGCTTTTATTGTTTAATTTTTCTTCAATAAGAGTCAATAGATTCACCTATCGTCCAATTCACACTACTCCTTGGTCTCTTGAACAAGAGTAGAGGTTTATCACTTATTTCTTGTTTAAGATTAGGTTTCTGGTTGCTTCAAAAGTCTTCTCATTCTCTTTCACTTTCAGTAGCCCCTTGCATCTTAGTGACATTATCACTTTGCTCGGAGTGAATTGATAAAAAGAAAAAATTAATCAATGAAAATCTGTTGAAAAAGTGCATAAAATATCTGACAATGAGGGAGGAAATCAAGTTTTACCTAAAAAAAGACTTCACCTTCTCTAAAGTCTTTTGGTTTTTGTTTTTTCAATGATGTTCATCCTGTATAAGGCCCACAATATGTGGAGAAGATAACAGTTAACTCAAGATTTGAACAGGCTAAGATTCTAGTGATCAGAGAAGCATCCACTTGGTAGTCAGTTCTACTAGATAGTGATTCATTAGAAGAAGCTGCTTAAGTGGAACTTATATCTCAGCAAAATAATGCAAAGGGAATAAGGGTAGTTCAATACAAGGTGTGTGGCAGGGTGGATACTGACCGTGAATATTAAGACTGGTAGAACTAAGAAGAGTAGTTCATCTGAAAACTTCTCAAGGAAATAGATATGGAGCAGTAAGACGCTTGCAATGTCACATCTGTGAGAAAGTGGTTGTAGGGTAGAAAATAATTTGTCACCCACAAGGCCATGGAGAAACACTTCTGGACTCTATTGAGATTGGAAAGCAAAGACTGGACAGGACCTGCCCAAATATGATAGCAGTATTCCTTTTTCAGCCTGATCTTTTAAATTTAGAGGATAGCAGGAGTTAGGTATTTACTGGAGCAGTATGAGGAACTGAACATCTGTCAAATAAGAAAATTACAATAAAGACTGGGTTGACAACAGTAGGTCTTGAAATATGGTAATTGTTTGTGCTTATCTACAAGTCACAACCAATCACAGTTTTTCTTATCCAATTGCTACTGTAGACAACATATAAGCTGAAGCATATTGTTTGCTTGACATTCTTTTTAACCTGTTCTTTTTCTTTTTTTCTTATATTTTATTGGATACTTTGTTAATTTGATTTGTTGAGTAGTTTGTCAATTATACTTAAATGTGGTCATTTGCTCCACATTAGTAATTGTGACTTCAATCCCTGGGTTAGGCAGTATGTACCTGAACTCAGTAGAAATAACTAAAAATAAGAATGAAACAAGATATCCCAAGACATGTACAGTGGAACAAGAACAGTCTACTCCAGTAAATTAAATAATGGGTTCAGTTTGGAATTCCCTGTAGGTCATCCAGATTGACATGCTACAGGGCATAATGGTCAAAATATTGTAATAACAATGAAGATGAGAACAAGAGTCCACAAGTAAATAATGGGAATTTATCTTTTTAAAGACAATGGATAATTTTGTGCCTTAGTGGAATAAATGTATCAAGACTAGACAGGAATATTTTGTGAAAATCATTTTCAATAGATATTTTCCAGCTTATTTTATTTAAATAAACTGGCAGATTTACATCTAACAACCCATCATATATATATATATATATATATATATATATATATATATGCTGTCATATTATGTACATATAAATATTCTCATACTTGAAGCCATTCCCATACTCATGCCCAGAACAACTTATTGGCACAGTTGACAGTTAGAATGGTTTGATGTTAGTTGAGAGTTGGGCTTGGTGAATCTAGAGGAGGAGTGTAGTAAAAATATGTTAAAGAAAACTCTGCCCACATCTTTAAAGGGATACTCTAAATTGTTCTAGGCACTTGACAGGATGAGGAACTCATCCGGAAAGAAAACTATCAAATTTTGGCAAAATATTATCCCTGAAAGAGATTTTGGTGTAGGGGTGTACAGTGTATGTGTTGATGAAAGTGGAAAAAGAGATTAGTGTGAATGAAGAGGAAATAACAGAGAAGAATAACTGGAAGAACGGTAAGTGAGAAAGACATAAATAAAAGAGAAAAATGAGGAAAACAGAAAAGAGGAAAAGAAAGAAGTAATGGAAAAGAAAGGGTGTATGAGAAAAAAGAAAGAAGAAACAGGAGAAAAGAAAAAGAATAAAAATGTAAGAGAAGAACAAAAGTAGGAAGGAAAGGAAGAAAAATGAATAGAGAGAGAGAGAGAGTGGGAACAAGAGAAAACAGGAAAACTGCAGGAGTTAAGAAACGAAAGACTAAAAGAATAAACAATCAGATTAAAAATAAAATATTATGAAAAAACAAAAGAAAGAAAGACAGAAATAACAAAAGAGAGAAAGAAAAACAGAAATAGCAAAAGAATGAAAGAAAGAAAGACAAAAAGAGAGAAAAAACAAAGAAAATTGAAAGAATAAAACAAAGATAGAAAGACAAAAAAAAATAAAGAAAGAAAGAAAAATCAAAAGAAAGAAAGGGAGAAAGATAAAAAACAATATAAATAAAGCCAGAAAAAAGAAAGAAAAACAGAAATAGCAAACGAAAGAAAGAACAAAAGAAAGACAGAAATAGCAAAAGAAAAAGAAAAAAGTAAGAAAAAGCAAAAGAAAGACAGACAGAAAGAAAGAACAAAAGAAAAAAAGAAAGAACAAAAGAAAGAGAGAAAGGACTATGTATGATAAAGGAAAGTAATGTATGAAATATTGGAATGGTGATAATTATGAATATGAAGAAAATAAGAAGGAAGCAAATATTAAAAGAAATTAGCAACAAAGAAGGTAAGAATGAAAATGAGAGAAGAAAGAATAATAAAGGAAGAATGAAAGAAGAGGAATAAAAAATCTGTTAAGCAACTTGAGAAATAAAGAAATTTCATGGGTAAATATGATGGTTATGAAAATTAAAAATAATTGGATAGAAATTTAATAAATGTTCTCAGTAGTTTAGAAAAAATCATTATTATTGATTTTTCTGTTTTTGTTTTTGTTTTCAATCTATGATGAAATACAACAACATTAGAGGAATTCCTTCCTTCTTGGGGACAAGGAGTGAAATGTCTCTTGAAAATAAACACATATTCATTCCAATACTACTGAAATGTATCAGTAGTGAAATTAAGATTTTCCCATCTAAAAATTAACCCAGAGTTCATCATTCTTTCAGAAGTGAAACACTACTACTCCTAGCACTCAAGGATTAACTTGCAATTGAAGAAGTTATGAAATTGCAATAGTCAACAAAATGAAATGAGTTAATCATTTGACATTTCCAGCACATTCTAAAGCTTAGCATATTTATCCCTCATCAGTCAAATATATAACACACACACACACACACACACACAAACACACACACACATACAAATATATATAAATATATATAGAGACATACATATATTTATATATGTATTTTAATGTTTGTTTTAGCAGTAATCTTTCTTTTAACCATGGAAATGGAGTTTTAATTTTTTTTTTAAATAGACATTCATGCAATGTCCAGTTGTGCATGTCACGCGATAGGTTTTAAAGAACACTCCTTTTCAAAAATGCAAAATAAATTACGTTACTGTCAAAACATGAGGAAAAAATAACAACATCGGAAACATAACATCCTTGAGAAGAGCCAGTGAAGTGGCTGAAAGTGGTTGGAAATATATATATATATATATATATATACACACACACACTCTCTCATTCTATATCTCTCTCTCTCTCTCTCTATATATATATATATATACATAGATATGTGTGCAGGTGTATGTGTGTGTTCTGTATGTGCATTCTCTCTCTCTCTCTCTCTATATATATATATATATGTGTGTGTGTGTGTGTGTGTGTGTGTGTGTGTGTGTGTGTGTGTGTGTGTGCGTCAGGGTGTATGTGTATGCTCATTCATTCTATATATATATATGTGTATGTATGTATGTGTGTGAGCATGTACTTTCTCCCTTTCACTCTTTCTCTCTCTCATTAATACTAAATATCTTTTTTTTAATCATATCACCCCTAGCAAGGCAGTAATGCCACTGATGTGCAAGGGGCTATGTGAGAGTGAAAAGATTTGGAAAAGAGAAAGCCGGAAACCACATCCTAAACAGGGAACAAGGGATGAGCCTCTACACCTGTACAATAGACGTGGGTGGAGTGTGAACCGGGCGATAGTTTAGTCTATCTACTCCAATTGAAAAAAAAAGAAAAAGAAAAAAAAGAAGAGAAAAGAAAAGTGAAAAGATTGGAAAAGAGAAATCCAGAAACTACATCCTAAACAGGGAACTAGGGATGAGCCTCTACACCTGTACAATAGACGTGGGTAGAGTGTGAACTGGGCAATAGTTTGGTCTATCTACTCCAATTGAAAAAAAAAAAATAAATAAATAAAAATAAAAATAAAAAAAATAAAAATAAAAAGTAGGGGCGTTGAGTTAACTAAGTTTTAACTTAGTTCCTCACCAAGCAGCAAAACTCAGAATTTCATGCACAATGCAATCATAAGGTTCTGATTGAAAACTGACCCTTGTAAAATTTAAATATTGATATTTATTCTGTACTGCTATGAGAGTAGAGAATTCCATTTATTTATGGTGAAAAAAAAACTATATACACTTGTTTACATCCAAAGATAAACAAATATAATTTTCAATACAAATATACAAAACTAATATATATTTTAAAATATAATACATATGTACACACAAATATCATACACATTTGTACAACTACATATACAAAGATATATATACATACACCCACATTCTATATATATATAATATATATAAGCAGAAGGTCACACAGATATTTTATTACAATTTCAATCTACATATTAACATGTACATCCAAAAATGCAAATGCACATGAACACATATATAAAAATAGTTCAACATACATCTATTTATAAAATATAAGTAAAAGAAAAATTATATATAAATATATATATAAACCAATAAATAAATGAAAAATATTAGGTTGGCCAGAAAGTCCTGACTCACTTACAAAGCAGAATTAGAAGACAAGAAAAATTTATGAAGCAACACTAATATTTATTCCTTAAAAATAAAGTCTATCATTCTCAACCATCTTCTACCAGTGATCAGCTATCATTTATCCCAGATTCATCAACAATAAGTCCGTTGGCTTTGAATCAAAAAACTGTAAACAAGCTTCCTTTACTTCATCAAACATGTTGAATTGCTGGTCATAGAGGAAGTGTGCCATTGAGTGGAACAGGCATAGTCACTTAGAGCCTCATCAGGATGGAAGAATGATGGATGCAGAAGA
Source organism: Ascarosepion bandense (assembly GCA_037127315.1). Taxonomy (NCBI): domain Eukaryota; kingdom Metazoa; phylum Mollusca; class Cephalopoda; order Sepiida; family Sepiidae; genus Ascarosepion; species Ascarosepion bandense. The sequence continues at coordinate 21,538 of JBBBDQ010029860.1, forward strand.
ATCTTTCATCTGTTTGAACTTCTTAGTCAAACTAGCAGTGTGTGACCTCACATTGTTTTGCTTAAACAAAGCCCAACCTTGATTAACTACAGCAGGACACTCATTCTATGAGTTAGTCATAACCATGGTCTTGGTGCTGGCAATAAAGTTTGGTGTTGATGGTGCAACCGTGGGAAATAAGCTCAAAATGCAGTACTTCTTGGAAATTCCACAAGACAGAGATCAAAATTTGTTATTTTCTTCCCACTTCCTGAGTCAGGACATTCTTACCAACTTTGATAATATATATATATATATATATATCCACAGCCCTGTTTCATTGTATCACAGCACATCAGTACAGTTAGACATCCAATTAATTCCATCCAGGATTGAAACCCAACTGATTTGTTATCAGTCAGAGATTCTACCTCCAAGCTATCAGTGCATGATGGAGGAAGGCAGATTTTAGTGTGTTATATGCACAATGTCTACACTTACAACACTTGGGCACTTCTAGTTTGTCTTACTAGATCAATAATGATCAAGTAGTGAGTTTCATCCTCACTGAGCACTCTACACTTACAACCATTGAGGCACTTCAATGGGGTTTAATGGCTAGCAAGTTTGTCTCACTAGATCAGTCATGACCCAGTAGTGAGTTTGATTCTCACAGAGCACTTTACATTTACAACTTTTTGGGCACTACAAAGTGGCTACATGGTTACCAAGTTCATTTCACTAGATTAATTATGACCCATTAGTGAGGATCACTCCACATTTACAAATGTTGAGGCACTTCAACGGGGTTTAATGGCTAGCAAGTTTGTTTTACTAGATCACTTATGACCCAATAGTGAGGTTGATCCTCACTGAGCGCTCTAGAGTTACAGCCTTTAGGGCACTACAAAGTGGTTTCATGGCTAGCAAATTCGTTTCACTAGATCAATTATGACCCAGTAGTAAGTTTGATCCTCACTGAGTGCTCTATTTTTACAAACTTTGGGGCACTTCAATGTGGTTTAGTTGCTAGCAACTTTGTCTCTCAAGATCAATTATGACCCAGTAGTGAGTTTGGTTTAATACCCAGCAGGTTTGTCTCACATGATCAATTATCACCCAGAAATGAATTTGATCCTCAATGAGTACTTTACAATTATAACTTTTGGAGCACTTCAACAGAGTTTAATGGCTAGCAGGTTTGTCTCACTAGATCAATTATGACCCAGTAGTGAGTTTGATCCTCACTGAGCATTCTATACTTACAACTTTTTGGGCACTACAAAGTGGTTTGATGGTTACGATGTTCATTTCACTAGATTAATTATGACCCAGTAGTGAGTTTGGCATTTCAATGGGCTCACTGAGCGCCCTACACTTACAACATTTGGGGCATTTCAATGTGGTTTAATGGCTATCAAATTTGTCTCACTTGATCAATTATGACCCAGTATTGAGTTTGATCCTCACTGTGTGCTCCACACTTACAACCTTTGGGGCACTTCAGTGTGGTTTAATGGTTAGCAAATTTGTCTCCCTAGATCAATTATGACCCGGTAGTGAGTTTGATCCTCACTGTGTGCTTCATTCTTACAACCTTTGGGGCACTTCAATGTGGTTTAATGGCTAGCAAATTTGTTTCACTCGATCAATTACAACTGAAAATTGAATTCAGTTCTCCCTTAATGTCCCCAAACCTTTGGCCAAAAGATTGTGAATATGAATATGGCAATAAAGATAAGGATAACAGTTCAAACAATGTAAATATTGTAAATACTAGTGTTTTTCAAAAATGCAGACAATATTTAATCTGTGTAGTTAAGAAGCATTTTGCATTTATGTTTCTTATAGTGTTCAGAAAGTAAATACCAGAAAGATTATGAAGACAAATAAATTTTTATATTAAGTTTATCATTCAACCACTGCATGTTTGAATACATTCTTAAGTCTGCCACTGAGTGAATCTAGGCAGTTTTCATGCTTCACCACTAAATCAATTCTCAACCAAATTTCAAACAGTTTACAGAGTTAGATAAGTCACCATTTTAGATACATTTTGAAAAAAAAAGTTTTGAATTCCGTTTCAGTAGAAAAAGTTACATCAAAGTATATGAAATCTGAAAAGGGAGACTAACTACATAAGTGAGTGTCTAATAATAAACCTTAATTTTTATAACTTTTTTCTGTTTAATATTTTTGCATGCAGTTTTCACCATTTAAATTCTGATAATATTTTTTATCATTCTTTTTAATCAAACTTTTCTTATCACTTATTTTATCAGAATTGATTATCAGAATTAATTATAAATAATCAATTCTTTTATTGGTTTTCTAATAAATTACATGATGTTTTTGTCTTTTTAATATTTTTGAATATGGTTTTCAGCATTAAATTTATATTAAATTAATAGCAATGCCTGGAAGAATCATGGATTACATAGAAAAATGTGGACATGAAAAATAATATTCTTAAGATTATACAAAACCTGGAAAAGTAAAGGACAAGATATTCTAGTTGAGTAAAAAAATAAGAAATTTCTTACTTAATATATTGCAGCCAAAAATCATTCATAATTTATATTTAATAGCAACATTTTAGGTAAGAAATTTCTTATTTTTTTCTTCACTAAAATATCTTGTCCTTTACTTTTCCAGGTTTAATAGCTTGTCCTGTTCTTTTCCAGGTTTAATATAATTTTAAGAATATTACTTTTCATGTGCACATTCTTCCATGTAATTTAAATATTGTATCCTAATAGGAAGATGAATTTTAATGCCACATTTAAACAAATCTAGGTTTTTCCCTTGAAAAATACTGCTTCAGTTTCGTTTTTTAATTCCTGAATGTTCTGCTACATATTCTAGGGATGAAAACAAATGAAAATATGGAGGTGCTGATTTATGGATTTGTTATTTTATAGTTTATCAACCTTTTTTCTTGTTATTTAAAGCCAGAAAATATTTTTAGATTATAAAAATTGTTTTCATGATAATAATGATTTAGTGATACAAGTTTTACAAATTAAGCCATAGCTGAAAGGACAAAAGTTAGATTCACATTTTTCCCAATGTTATTTGTGAATATAACAGACTTGGATAACTGATTTCCAACTCTGAACCATTATCCAGTGCACCATTCACATATCTTAACTTGCATCAGCTGAAAAGTGGTTCATATGAAACAAAGCAAGGACATCTGCATTGGTCTTGAGTCTTGGTTTTGGAATTGATGCTGATTTCTCATTTTATGACAATGACTCACTTTTTTCTTTTCTGTTGACATGCAAAACCCATTTTTCATCACCTGTATCAATGCAATGCACAAATGAAAGGTTTCCATTCTTAGCCAAAAGACCAATAAATAAGGTGGAATATTGTGCTTGATTTTCAATCAAAAGCTAATGAGTAATACAAATTCCCTCTTTGAAAGTTTCTCCAATTCACTTGAGATGTTAATGCTAGATCATTCATGTAAATCAGAAAAAGCGTTGGTTCAAGAAGTGAAACCTGGGGGTGGCCTGTGTTGGCTACTAGAACCTCGGAAACATGGCTGTTAATAACTACATTCAGGTATCTACCTGTTAAGAAGGATTTTATAATCAAGAAGACCTTCCAATGTTTCCATAGCTGGAGAGCTTGTGCAGCAAACCTTTGTGCTACACCTTGTCAAGGCCTTTAAAATATCAAATGTTATGGTTCTTGAGGTGTATGTGTCATCACGAACTGCACTGAGTCTGTGTGTAAGGCATCAGCAGTGAAACAGGCCATATAGTATGAATATTTACTCTACTATAAAGGATGTTGTTTTCATGTATGGCATCAATGGTTTAGTTAGTTCGTTTTAATCAGTATCACCCTAAGCAAGGTAGTAAATAAAAAAATCTACTAAAACACAAAAGGTGTGGAAGAATTAAGAACATAAACATTAATAGTGAACAGAAAGAATAATTAGAACAGTAGATAGTGATTAACATTGCATTTAAATTTTTTACAGTTAAATTTGGTCGGAATGCATGAAGCTGTACAGGCAAGAAGTATGAGAAAAGAAACTGTTAGTATAGAACATATGGCTCAACTGTAATTTAAGGAGATCTTGATGGTAGCCTAGTATTGCACTTAAATTCATAAAGTCTAAGTACCAGCATGAAGAGCTCATCCAAACAATTATAATGAAAGTAGTCATAAAAAATGTACAGAGAGGTAACCTTATAGTGGTGGGTAAGTGACTGAAGCCACCAGATCAGGACCAGTAATATTGATGATATTTTTTGTTTTATCAAGGAGCTCAAGGTAAATAGTAGAGGCACCAACCATATGTAGCAGCAATATTCTACACATGAATGAATGGCAGATATGTAAGATACATTTTGGAGAGAAAAACTGTCTTACCCAACACAGTGAAGAGACTTTCTTAGCAGCTGACCTTGCAATGGATACAATAGTCTTTTCAGTTCATGTAAGCTGAGAATGTTATCATAATAAGATGCAATTTCCTGGGGGTTAGCATCAGCCATGATGATGAAAGGCAGAGATGGGTCTCTCAGATGATTAATGGAGAGGCATTAAAAGTGACAAGCCATCCCCAGTTAATGATGGAGTCAAGGTCATTTTTTTATGTCAGCTGCCATTTTCATATTGTCAAACTGTTCAGCGTTACTATTGAGCAGAAGTAAATATTTGTGTCATCAACATAGATGCCAAGTTAAGAGCTGATGCTATCAGGGAGGTCATTATTGAAAACTTAAAACAGTGTAAGGCCAAGGATGAAGTCCTGGGTCCACCAACATTAATATAAAAGTGGCCATTCAGGATAACTTTCACAATTTGATAGCTTTTTTTTTCAGCTTGTGAAAGAGACCTGTACACCAGACCCTGTCAAAGGCTTTCAAGTTGTCCGATGCTACAGCCTGGGCTTCACCATTTTTATCTAGAGCATGATAGACTCTTTCCACAATTATAGCCACTCTATCAGCTGTTGTTCTGGAGAAATGAAAGTTATATTACTTTTCATTTCAATGAAAAATGGTAAACTAATTCAGCGTTGATTACGGCCTCTAGGAGTTTGTCAAAAAGTGGTAGGTTAATAGTCCAATTGATGTTTTGAGTTTAAACCAGGCCAATATGATATAATAGCAGAATGTCAAGAAATTTGAATGTATTTAACAACAGAAAACAGATCTAGTGTTGGATCTTTTTAGAGATAGAACAAAGATTATGAACCAAGTAGTAACTCTTTCACAAGATTTATTATCACTTAGACTACAATGAGCAGAAATATGAATAAAATTATATTTTAGAAAAATCCCTTCTAAAATAGGCTTAGAATATTCATTATGTATTGCAATCATGTTGATGTAGACTCATGTAGGATGTGCTGATGAATCACTGTGTGTCATGTTCTTTAAGAATGTGGGTGAACATGGCTCTCCACAATTTCCTATTCTTTCTCACTCTTAGCAGTATTTGTCATTTTATTATACTGCCTCCTCTCTGTTCTGCCATCCTGGTAGGTAGGTTATTTACTGTTTCCTTCTGTTATTCTTGCATATGTGTCCTGTGAGCATCAAATTTTTCAAGGCTTCTAAATTCATTAGGTTTCCTAAAAATTTCAACTGCCTCTTTCTGATTTTTATTATAATTGTCTGTCTTCTATTTTTCTAAGAAAATATCCTAGTTGCTTACATACTCCATTTCTCAGCATTATTCTGAACCACATCTTTGTTACCTCAAGTTTTCTCTTCATCTGTGAGAATTCACTGCCATATAGAAGGATTAATATTACATAACAGTTCAGCACTATTTTATTTGCTATTGATATATCCCAGGAGGGGATAATCAGGGAAAAGAATAGTGCAAGAATTATACGATGAATTATACTTAACACTGAAGAGATATTATAAGAGATTATTATACCACAGTACAATAAACCAATAGCCATACAAGAACACCAATGAATAGTAACAGGTATAACAATCAAGTAGACAATGTCTCTGCCTACGACGTATGCGTCCATCTCGTGAAGAATGCTTCCGTCTAGTGACGTATGCTCTTGTCTAATGACGTATACTCTCGTCTAATGACGTATGCTGTATAGTTCACTCTAGTCACAGTTTTTTATAGACTGGACCATTTCTATTCCGGGGTAGGATAGGATATTCCTCTACAACACCTCCCCCCGAACTAAATTCTTCATGGAATTTTGCTCAATACGTCTTTCTTTTGGGGTAAGGGCATAGGTGTTTTGTCTTTTTTCTTTTTCTCTTGCTTCTTCTTCTATTGTCCTCACTTTCCAGGGAATCCTTAGTTACCTCCATCGGTACGTCCATGTTCGCGGGTGGTTGAATTTCAAATGTATCGTAGAGAACCTCCATTGGTATCTCAAATTCCTTATTTACGGTTTCCACGAATCTGGGTCTTAGCTGGTTTAGGTGTCTTTTGTAGAGAAACTTCTGCCCTTGCACTAAATAGATTACTTTCTCGATTCTCCGAGTTATTTTTCCGTCTTCCCACAAACATTTTCCTGCCTGATAATTTTTGAAGACTTTTTCGCCTTTTTTGTAAAATTTTGTATCTGAGTTTTGTTTTGTTAAAGTCTTTTTCCTTTCCTTTGGTAATAGTCTATCAAAGATTGACCTAATCTTCCTCACATACATTACCTCCACAGGTGATAGATTACCATTGATATTATGATTAGGTGTAATCCTATACACCATCAAAAAGGTTTGAATGTTTTTATCATCCATGTCGATTCCATCCGCTTCCTCATTGCCCTTTTAAATGTATCGATGAACCTTTCCACCTGCCCATTTGACCTTGGATTATATGCACATGTCGTTACATGTTCTATAGCTAATGCCTCGCAATAACTCTTAAACTCGGATCCAGTGAACATTGTCCCGTTATCGCTTACGATTGTTTTTGGTACTCCCTGCTGGCTAAATGCTTCATTTAGAGCCTTTATTGTGTTTGCTGCTGTTGGTCGCTTGAATTTATATACCTCAGGCCATTTTGATAAACTATCTACCATAATTAGATAGTATTCACCTTTTATCGGTCCTGCATAGTCTACATGAATTTGTGACCACAGCACATCAGTTTTAGGCCACGGCTGCGTTCTTATGGGCAGTGATTTAGCTACTAGCTGACAGCCTTTACATTGTTTCACTAATTCTTCGATATTTTTGTCCATTTCATGCCAGTACACGTAACTCCTCATTAAGGACTTCATTCATGAAATGCCTGGATGACCTAGATGAAATTCTTTCCCTTAACACCCTTGGTATTACCACCCTCTGAGCATACATCAATGTTTCGCTGCAAATGGAAAATGGTGAAATTTTTTCTCCTTTATTTTCTTTGACTTGTCTAATCATTTTAGAAATATATTCATCAGTTTTCACTATTCTTTCCATTTCTTCTGGCATTACTGGTAATACACTAATGGTGTTTACTAGTATATCCTTTAGTTCCTTTTCTTCTTTCAGCGCCGCTATTACCGTTTCTTCTAGTAATTAAGGCTTTTTTGGAATCAGTCTTGATAAACAATCTGCATGTGCTATTTCTTTTGATTGAATAAATTTCATTTTGAAATTGTAATTCAATAAAAGTACGGACCATCTTTGAAGCCTGTTTGCAGAATGAGTTGGTACACCTTTCTTGGACCCAAATATTGATAATAACAGTTTATGGTCGGTTTGCAGCACAAACTCTCTTCCATAAATACATCTGTGGAACTTTTTTACTGCATAAATTATGGCCAGTGCTTCCCTTTTCTATTTGGCTATATTTTTTCTGCTGGAAGCAATGCTCTCAAAGCATGAGCGATAGGTTTTGTTGTGCCATCTTCGAGTTTGTGTAACAATACAGCTCCAATGCCGTATTCACTTGCATCCATTGCTATGATTAACTCTTTCTTCAGATCGAAATGCACAACACCAAATCTGACAGCAAGCACTTTTTTTTATTTTTCAAAAGCTTCATCTCATTCCTTCATCTAACACCACTTTTTATTCTTTTCTAGCAATTTATTTAAGGGTGCTCTAAGTTGGTGCATCTGAGAAATGTAGATGTTATAGTAGTTTGCAAACCCCAGAAATGACTGAAGCTTAGTTACATTATCTGGAATTGGCATATTCTTAATTGCTTCAGTCCTATTTGGATTAGGTTTTCTACCTTTGCGATCAATAATTTGATCTAAATACTCGATCCTGTCCAAACAAAACTTGCATTTTTCATGTCCTACTTTGAACCCATACTTCCTAATTTGCTTAAACACTTTGTGGACATGCAATTTATGCTCTTCTGTACTTTTACTTTTGATCAAGATGTCATCTAGGTACGCCATTACATAGTCAAGATCCGATAACATAGTGTCCATTATTTGTTGGAATGCACTAGGTGCTATTTTTAAACCAAACGGTAGACGTTTCGATCTGTATAATCCTTTATGTGTGTTTAATGTCAAATACTTTGAACATTCTTCCGCTACTTTCACTTGTAAATATGCTTCTGATAGATCTATCTTAGAAAAGATCTTTCCTCCATTTAATTTTGAAAAAATCTCCTCTGGTGTGGTGAGTGGATATTTATGATCTTTTAAGCATTCATTTACTCCAGTCGAAAAATCTGTGCACACCCTGATTTTATTATTTTTCTTCTTTACATAGACAGTAGGCAATGGCCAATCTGAATAATCCACTTTTTCAATAACTCCAATTTTCTCTAATCTTTACAATTCTTTATCTATGGCCTCCAATGATGCAAAAGGAACTTTCCTTTTCGGCTTGAATACTGGTTTAATGTTGTCCTTCATTTCAAACTTTACTTCTGTTTGAGTACAGCAACCCAGTTTCTCTGAAAATACTTCCATGAACTCGTTTTTTAAGTCTTTTACGAATTTTTCAGTCTGCTTCGACTTTCTTTTATTTGATGCATTAAATCTTTGTGCAGAACACATTCATGAGCTTTTCCCACAAATCAAATAGCACGATTAAATCTATATCAAATAGATTTGTATTCCTTCCTAAAATCACGTAGATTTTAGACTTATGTACTTTTCCGTCAAATGTTACTTTCGTCACAAATTCACCTTTGAATTTTAATTTATTTCCTGAAATTCCTCTTGCAATCTTTTTAGTTTTCTGTAACTCTGGTCAACCAATTTTTCCCCAGGTATACTCTTCTATTGCAGAGATATCACTTCCGTTATCCAATAAACAATGTACAGTTCTTCCATTTATTTTTATGTCCACGTATTTTCTAGTACCGCAATCCTTTGTGAGTTTCTTCATTACCAAAGTATTTATCTTTTTGAACTTTTTTCTACATATCACTGCTTTGTGTCCCTTCTTCAAACATTCGAAACATTTTATCTCTAAAATAACATTTCCTTGCAACGTGGTTATTTTTGGCACATGCTTCGCAGTACAGTTTTCCCTTTTTGTAGGCCTGTTGCTTCATTTTATGAATTCGAGCAATGCTTTTTTCTTCGATACAAACATTATATTTTTTAATGTTTAACAATTTTTGGCATTCTTCTGACACTTTCTGTAGCATTATTTCTGCATCCTGATCCAACATTGTGAGAATCTTAGAACGTACTTCTTTGTCTTTCAGTGCTGTTAATCCTTGTCCAAAAGATTAAACATTTGAACATGTCCTCTTTGATGGCTTTGATTTTAAATCATTCGCATTGTGAGTTAACTTTTCCAGCATACGTAACAAAATCTTCATGTTCTTCTTTTACGATATTTAAACACTTATATCGTGTGTAGAACAAACTTTCCCTTCCTCTTTTCCTTCTTTGTCACCAATCTCATATATCCTGGGAGGGTATAATCTGATCATAAATATAGCATTTCTTGTTCCAGTGAATTTGATGATGTCGATACTGATGGAGTAGTGAATGTTAAAACAGGATCTTGATCAATAAACTGAGTGACAGCACTTCACTAAACAATAGAATATTTCTATATTTATTTTTGTTACAATAAAAAAGATATGGCACAAGGCCAAAAATGGGGATGGGAAGGGTGGCTGGCCTTCATTTGTCATATATTAAATAACTTAGCTAGCCACAATTGCTGATCCAAGCAAGCTTTACAATAGTCCTTGCGCCAAAATATCACATTCTTACATACCATTCTTACTACAAACACCATAATACCTCAAAGACTCTATGAAGTTCTAACTAGTACCATATGTACAAGTTGTCTGTGGGGTAACAGATTAACAAGTTTGAAAATGAAAACCTAATGAATATTTATACAATGCATTTATAATATTTACATAGAACTAAACAAAATCATGTAAATAATAAAACCCCCACAACATTTAATTATGATAGAAGTATTAGTTAACTGGACAAAATTTATAGAGGATTAGGATAAATTAAAAATAGAAAATAGAAAAAATAAAAATTAAAAAGATTAACCATATACACAATTACACACATATCCAGACACAATAACAAATATGAAAAAACATACTCAAAAAAGAAAAGTGCCCCACATTGACCGAGGGAACTAACATTTCTTTTCACCTAACAGGGAAGGAGATGGTTAATTAAACTAAAGAAAATAGGGCCAAAAATAAAGGAGGGGCAATGACTAAATTTGACCATCTATGATTATTAATTAAAAATGTTTATGCATGTACTACCTAAAAATAACACAATTTCTAATTTAACATTTGTAAATAACAGTTATGTCCTATAACTCTGTAAAAGCTAGATAATAGAAAAAATATTGATTTTATATTTATTTAAAAAAAGATCCTGTTTAGAATATCAATTGGGTGCAAAATCGACCCTTGATTTTTATTAGGTCTTAACTTTTTTGCATATTTGGACGATGAGTTACAAAAAGATTTCTTTTAAATAAAAAATTAGACATGCTGAAAATATTTTTTTCAACAAATCTTTTTAAAGTTAAAACTTCAGAAAATTTTTAAAAAAGCAGATGTTAATGATTGTACCACACTTTCAAATTTGACATTATTTAAATATCAGTTCACCCCAAGCAAGACAACAATGCCACTAAGTTGCAAGGGGTTACCAGGAGAGAAAGAGAATAAACATTAGTGGGACTAAGGAATGTATACATGACATGGGAGTAGCAAAAAACAGTGAGGGGCATAATACATTTCATCTGTGCAGCAAATACGAAGGAAAATAATTCACATCACCCACAATGCCATGTAGGTTCTTTTGAATTCTATCAAGAAAGTGAGGATATGGCAGCTCTGCTTAAGATATTGCAACAATATTCCATTTTTGGTCTGGTCTAGTCTGACTCATAAAGATGTGTTTATATCATTTGGGAAAAGAAAATTGCAAAAATACAAGAACCACACAGGTAGAATATATTCAGTTAAAGGTAGAATGTATTCACCTAGATTTGTTCACTCCAGAATAAATAAACAAAACATAGATAAGAAATTAAACTATATTTACTTAAAAGCTGAATAATCTAGGTTCATAAAATATGCCTCAAATGAATGAGATTAAATAATTGAAATTAATGGTATAGTTTTACCAGATCAAGTAGAAGATGAATTATGAAATCATCAACAATAACAGAACATTAATAATTAGTATGCTATTAATCATCTTTGGGTCTTTAGGACAGCCTGAACCCCCCTAGATATTTTTTTACAATTCTACTCACCCTTTATATGGCCCAAGAACAGTGTAATGAGGATAAGTGGTGATGATACCAGTTAACCCTAGACTTAAACAGGTTAAGATTGTAGTTATCAGAAAAGAGCCCTTTTGGGAGTCAATTCCTCAAGGTAGAAGTTTATGGGAAGAACATGCTCAAAAGAAACTTACATCTCAGCAATAGAATATGAAGTGAATAAGTTTGCTACAATGTGCATGTCATGGGAGGTCTTAGAGGCCATTAAAGTAAGTTCAGTCCTTGGCCATTGCCCTGGGATAAAAAATGTAGTATCTGTTCTTCCCATCTCATCTCATTACTGGTAATGGTAACACATTTCTTCATTCATTGGCCGTTGGGCCATGATCAAAGTGTCATAACTACCTTTGGGCGGACAAACTACATTTTATCTCTCAATTGCTTTTCTGTCTTTGACCAGAATAAATGAAAGAAAGATACCTGGTCACAGGGATTTCAAACCTGCAGCAACACCTCCATCATTGTTCCAAAGAAGAGGTGGTTGCAGGAATTAGGTTGGGTCTTAATCCATGAGTATGTGGGAAAGATAAGAGTTAATACAAGACATAAACAGGTTGAGGTTGTAGTGACTAGAGAAGCATCCTCTTAGGAGTTAGTTCATGGGAAAAAGTTTTTTGAATGAAATTTGCATCTCACCAATGGAATATGAAAAGAAAGAGGACAGTTGGCTACAATATGTGTATCACAATGTGTTTTAGTGAAGAAGGTTAGAATTGGTAGAACTAAGGAATGTATTTCATATGAGCACTTTCCATTGAAATCGTAAGAGGTTTGTAAATTTTCATCTGTAGGAAAGGGCTTTTGGGGCGAAAAATAATGCCTTACCCACAAAGAAATGGTGATATTCAAGACTGGAAAGTGAAGATTAAACAGTTTCTGCCCATATATGACAGCAACATCTTTAGCAATGGCTCATATGTATGACTTCCCTTGAGTTCTGAGTTGAGCTTAAATCATTATAGGCACTTAGAGCAAATGGTCTCCCCAAGAGTACATCACAATAGGTGAACATTCGAGGTCTGCTCCAGGATTAAAGAAGATCACTAGTTTGGTTTTGAGGCATTGGATGTGACTAGCCAGTTTTTTTCCACTGAGCTGTTAGAGTCAGATCAGAGGAGAGATCAGCTGCTGTGTAGTTTTTTGGATTTGCATTTATATAGCATTTTGTCATCAGCATAGATATTCAGAAATGATTGAAGTATACTCAGTGGCAAATCATTAATGTAAAGTAAAAAGAAGATTAGACCAAAAAGCAAACCTTGAGGGAATACTTGTATTGATCACTTACATGGACTTTAATAATGAAAGCACTATTCTCCTTCCAGCTGATACCAACTTCCTCGAATAGCAGTTGACAGATCAGCGTGTTTGTCATGGGTCATGTTTTTAAATGTCCACACCAAGTTAACAACTGGATAGAGATCACGATAGTTCGTCTGTACGTCTTTTCTGAAAAAAATTTTTTTAATATTCTTCGTGCATTATCATCCTGAAAAATCTTACTTTTAATCATTTCACCTCAAGCAAATCAGTACTACCACTAGTGCACAGGGGGCTACATAAGAGGAGCATGAAGACAAAAAGGAACCGAAGAGAAACCACTTACAGGGGGTGTCAGATAATGGGCAAGAGAAGGATGGAAATACTGGTGTGAAAAGAGTTGCATGAGAGTAGAGGTATGGGAGTCACAGGGATAAAAGATGGCAATTGACATTGCATTTAAACTCTAGGAGATTGTAGCTATCAGGGAAGCAAGTATATGGAAGAAAGTTCCACAAGGGAGAAGTGCAAGAAAAGTAGATGAAAGAGAAGAAGTGGAGGCTGCATTTGGTTGTTTTGACTCTAAAAGAGTGAGACCTTGCGGGACCTTGACTCAAACACATCAATTTTAGCCAATTGCAATCTCCAGCTATTGTCTTGATCAGTTTGAACAGCTCATAATATACTATACTTAGCTGATCCCACCAAATACAAGACAGAAGCTTCAACCATGGATATTCGATTTTGCCACCAATGTTGATGCATGGTCAGGTTTACTCCCACAATAGGGTCATTTTAGTGTATCCACTTTTCATCGCTGATCAAAATACGATGCAAAAGTTCTTTCTTTTTCTGTCATTAACAACACTTGGCACCCAATATACCTGCTTTTGAACCATTTCTAATGCTTTCAAACATCTCAAAACTGTTGTGATCAACTCCTAATGATTTTGCAAGTTCAACTTGCACTTGACATAAGACTTCATGAAGTAATGCCTTAAATTTTTCTTCAAACATTTTTGGTGCACCAGAGCATTCTTTATCTTCAACATCAATCATTATTTTTGAAGTTTCTAAACCAGTCACTGCATGTTGTTTCTAACAGAGAATGGTCACCATAAGTCTCAACTAGAATTCTATGTGCTTCAGATGCAGATTTCTTTTGAATAAAGTAGTGCAGTAAAATTCCCTGCAAATACACTTTCTTTGGTACAAAACCTGACATGTTTAACTTTATGAAAAACAATGTTGTTACCATTTGAAACTACATGGAAGCAATTATTGGAATGCTGTCTGTTGGAAAACAACAAGAACTTATTCAAGGTCTGAATATTAAACTTGCTTGGCCTTTTTTTAATTGTAGCTCAATTGGAAAAGCAGCAGTCACTAAAAATCATGTGATGTGAGCTGGAGTATCACATAAAGTTTATACTTTGCTTTACACTCTGCAGTTTTTACTAATGTGGAATGGCATTCTGAGTTGTTGCAATAAAAGCAGTTGAAATACAGATGAAGGAAATTCTATGAAAAATTAAGAATAAGAAAAACAATTTAAACATTCTTAGTAAAAACTCATAACTGCTGAACAGGATGACCATATTTTCACCATGAAATTTAAAACACTTTTGAGAAATATTTTCTGATCAATGGTCATTAAATTAGAAAAATATTCTGGGACATATAATGAAAGAAAAGGGCTTAACGAATTTGAGACACACATACTGAAGGCAGAGGGAAACCAAGTAACGTACTTAATAAGCTAATAAAGGGCAGAATTTTGAATGGGGGAGATAATAAGAAGTCAAACATTACTTACAGCTATAAAGGATAGGAAGCTGTGGAGAGCCATAATCTCCTATCTATCAAGATTGTGTAAATAGATGGCAGAACAAGGGCTAGGAGGGGATAATAAACAGACAAACATTACTTGGAGTTACAGCAGATAGGAAATTGTGGAGAGCCTTACTCATCCACATTCTGAAGGGACACAACATATAAAAGAAGATAAATTCAATCTTTTCTGAAAAATTAAAAACTAAAAATTACAATGTCTCCAGCATTATTAAGAACAAGAACATTATTAAGAATATGGTAAATGTCACTTGGAGAAAATCATTTCATTCATTTCAATAAAACAAAAATTTAGTTGATATAAAAACATTTTCTCAATGGCTCTAAACCCTAATTGGCTGATTATTTCATTCAGTATACATTTAAAAATGTGGCACTAACAAAATAGGAAGAGGCATTTGTTACTTTCGTTGGGCCCTATGAGTGTTAAATTCTCCAAGCTCCCATTCTTCGTACTTCTTCTATATGCTGTGTTCCTTCACAATACAGGTGACCATGGCCTTCAATATTTCCATATCCCTTGTAGCTCTTAACGCTCTTTCTCTTGTTACTCCCCTCAAACTCTGCACTACCATCCATTTGCTCAAGCCCATCAAGTATGTCATGATTTCCTGTCTCACTTTCTCTCTATTTTGTGAGTATCAGATTCTCCAAGCCTTCCTTTCTCATTACATCTCCTAGAAACTTCAGCTGTCTTTTCCTGAGACATGTTTTATAAGTTTCCTTTTCGTTTCTATCCTCTCCAAGACATTGTCGTTGCTTACATGTTCGGTCCATGATATCCTCACCATCCTTCTGAAGAAGCACATTTCGGCTGGCTCAATTTTTCCCCCATCCTTGATGAGATTGTCCAGTATGTATTGAAGGACAGACATCACATAACAATCCAGTACTGCTTTCTTTGTTTCCAACGAAATTTCCTGTCTCTCAATACTCTGCTTAGCTTTTGGAATACATCTTTGGCCATGTCAATGCACACTGTCGCATTTGCCGTCCTCTGTTAAAACACTTACCAGCTATTTAAATTTCTGCACCTGCTTTATTTTAATAGCCTCGACCTGTAGTTGGCATTTTGGGCACTTCTTTTTACTGATGACCATGTATTCATTTTTTGCATTCAGTCAGTTAAGTGCCATACGTGATAAACGCTTTAGGCGATCGTGTCTCCAAAGAGACATGACTAACTGGACAGAATATTATCCCGCAGTAGGTTGTCATTGCTTTCTGCTATAGAACCCAATCTGTCCCGTTTTTTAAACCATAAGTGGAGGGAAGAGACGGATTAGTACCTTTCCCAAGGCTATTTGTGCGTAAGTGAATGCAAGGGATTCAACTGGAATTCGAACTCGGCACCACGATTTGTCGTTCCGAGTCTATGTCTACTGCACCACAACGCACATCCATTTTTTTGCATTAGGTATCTTAAAACTTCAATTTTCACTTTCTAATTGTTATTTAGAATTTCTTTGTTGTTCTTATTCTTTATAAGACTTTTTCATTTGTAATATGCTCGATCCATATTCTCAATATCCGTTGTCAAAATGAATTCTGGGTTAAATTTCTATTGTGTTCCCGTATATAAGAGATTAGACCCCACATCGCAGTCCAGCACTCTTTTCGTTGTCTTTAATGTTATTTTTCGATCTCTTAAATACTTTGCTTAGTTTCCAAAAGCTTTTTTTTTAATATTCTCATGCACTTTCGGATTTCTGGGTCCCGCTTTCCATCATCCATCACTGCCCCACCCGGACAGATTTTGACACCTGCTTGACTTTGACGTCCTGATATGTAACACACAACCTGGGATTCCCTTTTTTTTCTCAGAATCTTGCATTCCTTCTTCCAACGGTTAATGGTTAGACCTTTCTTCTTACTTTCATCGACTAATCTATCTAATCTGCCATCGACACACTTCTATCCGCGTAGCGCATGTTGTCAAGATTATGTCCAGCGATAATAAACCCTGGTAGGTCCTCTACTTCTGAGAATAATTTCGCTATAGAAGTTAAATAAATCTAGTGAGAAAATAAACTCTTGTCGCACTCCTCTTTATGCTTACATGTACCCATTCCTTTTATTAGCTCATTATATACAAGCGGTTTTTCGAAGTGTTGACTGCAGATCAACCTTTGAAAAATTGCAAGAATTTTTTCCGATCGTATTTTATTGAATGCAATTGTGTATATAAAACGCATTTATATGTGTTTCTAGATTTCTTCAGTTTGTTCTGGCATTATCTTGACCAGGAAAATTGCCTTTTTTTGTTTTAACGCTTTGGACAAAGCTACATTGTTGCGGCCCTATTTCAAATGTAAATCCACCAGGAGCTTCGTTCATCAGTACGATTACTGATTGGTTTTGTTATCTTATTCATCAGGTTTTCACCACTCATCATGTAAAACAACTTATTCTTTTTTAAGAATAATAAGTTTGGTTTAAATCTCGTAGAAACGAACTGCTTCATAAACAGGATGAATGTAAAATGACCGAGATAAGAATGACATATAACAGGTTTCCTAATTCAATCTCTTTGGAACGACAGAATCTCTCAGAGGACTCGACTTTAAATCTATTTATTTTTTAGAGCCCATCTTTAAGTGAAACCGTCACACCCCAAGTATAGCATCACTCAAAACAGGGAATTCTTAATTGGATATGATCCCTAAGTGTTTCCATCAGTTTGATTTCCGCACAAAGACAAAAAAAACATCAAGAGGATCAAGAGTCGGGAAATAAAGGGTCACTCTCAAGTATCCATAAAATAAATAGAAGAGAAATCATCAGTTGACCAGTCAGTCAAGGGTGTGCAAATAAATACATTTTAGGCGGAGGAAGGGACCCCCCCCCCCCCACTTTTAATCCAAACTGTCTCTTTAGGTTTCAAATATCTACAAAAATGTAGGAAGGCGGATCCCAATAGAAAGGCAATAAAAAGAAATTTGTGGACTACTCAAAGAAAAGTAACGACCTAGATGAATGTGTAGCACGTTGTATGTACTTTTGTAGGAGAACGAAAACTTAAGTATGTCTACATTTTTAGAGTAGCCATAACTTACATATGTGTCCAGTAGGCGTATCGCGGAGGTCTCTATTAGGATGGTGCCAAAGTTATCACCCAATAAAGATTGGTTTATGTGTGTATTGTACATACGCGTGTATGTACGTGTATAAGCACGTAGGTATTTTATATATATAAAAATAAGTATAAAGTGTACTGTAAATGAATGTGTGTATATTTATGCATGCTTGTATGTGTGTACAAGTGTATAAGCGTGTATGTGTGAGTGTGTGAATTAACTAGTACTAAAAATAAGCGAGACAGAGACTAAAAACCGACCCTGCATTAGAGATGAGGGTAACTAGCTTTAATTGAAGAACATGTGGGCGCGTGTCCGTGTGGTTAGAACGCTTGCATTTTCGACTATCAGACCCGATTTCGATTCTCACTATGCTCGATTTGTGAAAGCAGTGACTTCTTCGTGTCGTTTGACAGTGACTAAAAGGCGACGAGTTGTCCCAAGCAAGTGTGAAATTAGACAGAAGAAACGTTCGAAAACCATGACCGTTGCGCTAACACGGAGTCACAAATCATTGTGACTGAGGATTTGAGCGCATCTGCATTGTACAAACTGCTGATTAAACCAGATTATGTGTTTATTCCCAAAAAATATAAGTAAGCTCTGCTCATCATCAAAACAAAACCGCCCTCTATTAATCAACTGAGAGAACTTTTTTCTTTCTTCCATCAGTATGGCTGATGCTAACCTCTAGGAGAATGACTCGTTGCACCTTCACGAGCTAACCTTTGTTTTCCCCTGACGTGAAGTAGAAAGATTATATTGAATCAATTGCAAGGTCTGCTGCGAGGAAATTTGGTTCCCTGTGTCGTGCTAGACACTTTTATTGCCCGAAACTCTATTACATATTTACAAGTTGACCATTCGTATTCATACCTTCGAATATTTCTACCATGTATAATTTGGTGCTCCTGTTTATATATCTAGAGGTCGTTGATAAAATCAAAAGAAGAATCTGCAGTCACTTCTCGTCGCCGTAATGTAGATTCCCTGCCACTTTTCTATAAGTTTTTCCAAGGTAGTTGTTCTGGTGAACTCTCCTCTGTTGTACCTAGGCTTTATGAATTTAAGTGCAGTACTAGATTGGCGGCAAGGTCTCATCATTTAACAGTTGAAATGACTAGATGTAACAGTAAGTTCTATACTAAAACTCTTTTCCGCATTCTTGCTTTCCAATCCAGTTTGATCTTTAAAAATTTAAATACAATGTCAATCGTTAACTTCTATCTTCTTAATCTTTATTCTTTTATTCTTTTATTCTTTTATTGTTCTCGTTTCTATAAAATGTTTTTCTTGTTTTCTTTTACACTCATTACTCACCCACCCTGCATGTTAGTCACTTTGCTGCCTTATTTGGAGTGAAATGATGAAAATAATAAAAAAGAATAAACTATGTGCCGAATCTGCAGATGTTTAAAAATACAAATGTGCCAGAAGCAAGCGCCTGTAATAGGGATTAACTAGCTATTCTAGCAGGTGGATGTATTCAGAAATAAGTAGTCAACTATCATATCATAATTTTGCTTCTTCCTTAATTAGATATCACGTTCGTTTACGCGCTGATAACACCGTATAAAGAATAAACTATTCAGTTTTGATCGCGAGGAAAGATGGAAAAACATGCCAGAGATGATGTTCGGCTTCAGCCTTTTATAGTAAAATTTCCGGCAACACGTTTTTGAAGAAAATAATATTATCAGTAATACATTTTGGAAAAAAAAAAAAAAAAAAAAAAAAAAAAAAATATATATATATATATATATATATATATATATATATATATGAATCCGTGAGATAGGAACGGAGATCAGATAGGACACCACCACAATGTAAAAGAGAAATTTAAAAACGCTGAACTGGACATCAGGTCCCGGCAACACATACATTCGCTCTCCCTCTCATTCTCGCCTGATATTTTACTTTATCTTTTCTTCTTCGTCTTCGTCTTCGTCTATTCGCCATCAACAAAAAGAAGACAGCAACAACAAAACACTTCAATTTTTCTTTATCGCCTTTTTTTTTTCCTTACAAACGAACTCTGGGTTCATTTAAACTCTTTATTACTGTTTCTCTGAGAACATTTTCACAATTAATAAATTCATACTTGTAATTTGATGTTATGCTGTTTTATATATAAATTTTCATTTAAAAACGAAACAGTTTTTATCTTTCCAACCTTCTGATAATCTTAAATTGTGGAGACTTCGGTTGTGTTTGACACAAGGTCAATTTGATAAACATAATCGACGTCTCCATAGTACTTAATTATTTGACTAAAACAGGAGCGCTACCTTGAAATCACGCGAGATGAACGGATGCCTACTATTATTTTTTAAAGAAAACAAAGAAATACAAAAGAAGATATAAAAAGGAAACAACAATCAACTTCGAAAACATCGAAAAACACTGCTGCAAAAATTACGCCGATATTCCCAGGGAGGAATAATGACAGAATTGTTACGTGTGTGTTGTGCGCTGACATGTACATAAGCATATCCCAGATACAATTAAGACTGAGAAAATATATACAAAGTTCTACCTACTCTTTTCTGTAACGGGTAAAAACAGCAATGTATGTGGAGAGCACAAGTGGCTTTAGATATTCACCCAGTAATGGGGAAAAGCTTTAAAGCCTAATAAACTTGTTTAGAAAATTATATGGATTCCAAATGAATCTTCAAAGTTACGTTCAGCATCCTTTTTTTCATTTTTTTTTTTTTTTGCGTTTGATGAATCAAAATTTTAAAGATCTTCCTATTAGTAAGTACATCAACTCATTTTCGATGCCTAAGTTTTGAAGTGGATTTTTAAAAATAAAATAAAAAACTTTCTTGAAACTTTCATTTTAGCTTTGAAGTCGTAGGGATAGGGTTAATGCTTATTTGATTCGGCCTTGTGTCATTCATAAACGAACTCCCTACAGCTTAAAAGTTTTTATCCAGAATTATCATCATCAGAATTATCAGAAGGTTTTCATCAGAAGGTTGGTTGTCCGCAGGTTAGCATGTGCGGAATTGTGTGGAAAAGTGTAAGAATAAAAATATACATTTTGCATGTTTGAATAGAAATTTATTAATGAAAAGGATAACAAGAATAGGTAGCAGTAAATGTTCTATGAGAAAGTTAAGGATATCAAGAGTTCGTACAAATGTTCGAATAGTAATTTGTTGAAAGAGTATATGCGTACTTACGTATGTATGTATGTATTCAGTGGGAATGTCTTTGAATGGAGAAGAAGAAGTAAAAGAAATCAACACACAAGAAGGAAAGAGAAAAAGGACAAATGTCCGAGTTGACCTGAAGCTTCTCTCGTTATATTTTAGCTTATCGTCTATGCTGCTTCCATCTGACTCTGTCTTGACTGACGCCGAGGTCATTTACATAGTCTTTTTGAATTTCGCACTGGATCGCTAAGTCCCCAAGTTTTGCAAGTCGCTTCCATTGGTCAGAAAATGAATTTAACACCTACTTGCGAAATCTGGTTTTGAGTTTTTTGGCAAATTATTCGAAGCCATCATCAATGCCGAGGTGGTTCAACATCTCACAGCCCACAGACTATTCTCTGACAAACAGTATGGTTTCCGCTTCACCAGGTCTACTGCTGATATGCTCACGACCATCACTGAATATACAAGAACGACGAAGCCCGAATTGTTGCTCTAGATATCTCCAAAGCGTTTAACAGAGTTTGGCATGCTGGCCTACGACGCAAGCTGCGAGGTGATGGCATAACTGGACAATTGTTTGACCCTATCCGGTTATTCCTTTCAAATCACACAATGAAGGTAGTATTGCCTCCCAATACTATCATACGAACGCGGGTGTCCCTCAAGGCTCAATTCTAGGTCCTATGCTTTTCCTTATCTACTTTAACGATCTCCCAGATGTAATAAGATCCCAAGCAGGCATATACGCTGACGACACTACAGTTTACTCTCGAATCGATCAAAAATCTGCTGAGGTTGACAAAGCAAACCTCCCTGCCGAGCTTGAAAAGGACCTCCGATCCGTGGTGGACTGGGGTAAGAAATGGTTCGTGAATTTTAATGCTTCCAAAGCGAAGCTGCTATCTATTAACCATCACAGACAATCGCTCTTACCCCCCCCCCCCACCTTAGCATGGATCAGGCTAGTCTCCCTGAAAGCAAAACACTGTGCCTCCTCGGCTTAACTCTCACAACAGACCTCAAGTGGAATGAATATATAGAATCCATAGTTAAATCCGCTACTAAGAAAGTCGGTTTTCTGTGTAGAGCTAGGAAGTTTGTTTGTTTTTTTTCGTTTTTTTTTTTTTTTCTGCCTAAAACAATCCTGCACATATATAAATCTACGATCCGCCCTTGCATTGAAAACTGTTGCCATATCTAGTCGGGTGCTCCTGCTATCCACCTGGGTGTCCTGGACAAGATCCAACGGAGAATCTGTAGCGGGATAGATCCCGACTTGGTAGCTCGGATACAGTCACTTTCTCACCGGCGCAATGTGGCTTCCCTGTACCTCTTCTACAAATACTTTCACGGCTTCTGCTCTGATGAACTTAGCTCACTAGTGCCCCTATATATAAATTTACTCTAGCCACAAGATTAGCAACTAGTTCCCACTCTTTTACTGTGAAACCAATAAGTTGTAAACGCAAATTCTACTCAAGAAGCTTCTTTTCTCGCACTTCCCACCTGTGGAATTCCCTTTCATTTACTTGTTTTTCCCGACATCTACAATCTCCAAGAATTTTAAATGTAAAGTCAATAGTCATCTCCTATCCCACTAACCTGCATCCTCTCTCTCATGCTCCTTTCTCAGTCCACTCCACTCTCGTCAGTATTCTCATCCTTCTCTTATCCACTTCCTGACACCCCCTATAACCTATCACTCTTTCTCATAACTTTCCTCCTATGTAACCCCTGCAAAACAGTGGCAGTAAAATGCCTTGCTTGGGGCGATATGATTATAAAAAAAAGCACATGGTCAATCCTTTTCTTATTTAGGAAAAACCAGGATTTCACACGTCATTGTGAATTTTTGTAAAAGTGAAGAAGTTGATTTTAGTTCTTAATTTCTTATTCCACAGCCTTAAAGCTAAGTAATTAAATTTATTATTTCCAGTAAGCAAAATACTCTGGTGTGTTTCAAATAAAAATTACATTGATTGGAATATCAACTTTTTTGAGTTTTCAAAAGTTATCTTTTTTTTTCTTTTTTTCCTTCATTTTGACAGCTTGACAATTTTGTAAATGAAAGTTAATTCTCTGTTTTAAAAATATTGCAAAAATAAAATATACATATATGGTACGTTATTTTATTTTATTTTATTTTAATAGCAAATTTAAAATTAAGCTTATTCCCGTTACTGGATGATAAATCTGATTTGAAACAAGTATTACAGTCTAATCAGTTTAATTGTTATAAGTTTTTGAACTTCGGTTAGACTGCGGAACCATTCGTGGTCGATCGGTCTAAGACTCACCAGATCAATTGGTGGATTCCCGGATGTTATTAGGGGTCGCAGTTTCGAATCCTGTCGAATGACACATATTTTCGTAATAATTTATCGTAAATAATCAGGCCGGTAGAAATAAATATTGTGTTTGATTTAAAAACAGAATGTCTACTCAAACGTGTATCGATTAAAAAATAATGTTCAAAACATATTGCATTTTTATTTTTATTTTTTTATTTTACTGTTCGGAGATTTTTGGAAAAATGTCTGTTTAAAAAAATATGAAGATGATTTTCCAAGAAGTCCTGCGTTTAACTAATAAAATAAATTTTCGAAACAGAATTTAATTTCTTGAAATTTCATGAAATTATGTGAAGTGAGGGAAACAGGTGTAAAAATAAATACCAAGATTTTCTAAAAATAATAATTTCAAAAATAATTCCATTCATTTTTTAATAAGTACTGAAAGTTTCATGAAAATTTGATAATTATTTCATTTTTACAAGAATTTCCAAATTAATGCTTTTTATCGAGAAAAAAAAAAATGAGTTTCGTAATATTACATTTTCCATAGTAAACTCAGGTAAAATTTGGTCACCACTTACAAAAAAAAATACTCAAAATTTTGAACGTGTTAGAAAGGGTTAAAAAAATTTTTTGAATAATTAAAAAAATACTTTGATCTTTCATCTGTAATAAATATTGTGACGATCATAAAACTTTGTTTTTATTAAGTTTGGTGCCTTTTTTTCTCTATACAATAGTACTGTTTTTCAGCGAATTAGTAGAAGTGCCTATTAGCTTTCCTGGACTTTATTTAAAAAAAAAAAAAAAAAAAAAAAGCGAAAAACGTTCATTAATCAACAAGAGGAATGAAGATCAGATGTAAAAATTCAACTGAAAAGGCATTGATGACAACGACGTTCTGTCCGCCCGGAGTTAAGAGGTTTTAAACGCCTAAAGGAATAGGAAACAACTTTGCCCGAAGCTGAAATTGGCATTCCGAATTTAAGAAATAAGTAATGAAGAAAGAATTGCATATGTAAAACAGAAGTTTGTTTACCTAAATATTTTGTTAACGCTTTCTTTTACCTCCGCGACTTATTCATAAAGAGATTTTCACATAAATCGTTGTTTTTGTTTTATAACTAATTTTTTTTATTTATAACCACAGTTTTCCTTTCTTTCTTTCTTTCTTTCTTTCTTTCTAGCGTTTGTCTCGGCCATTTCGTCCTTTGTTTCTCTTCTCACTTCATATCCGACTTCTTCACATTAATCCAACCCATTTTTCTCTCTCCCTTTTCTTTTTCTCTCTCGTGCTCTCTTTTTTTTTTATCTCCCAATCTCACTCTTCCTCTTTTCTTTTCTTTTCTTCTCTTCTCTTCACTCCTCTTCCATTTCTCTTTGCCGCCTTCTATCTCTGAAAAAAAAAAGCTTTTTTCTTTTTCTTTCATTTCGACATTTTTTATTCATTTTCTGTTTTAATAATTTTTAAACCCTCTCTGTTATCTCTTCTACTTCTTTCGTCTCTCTCCCTCCTTTTCTTTCTCCCTCTCTTCTCTCTCTTTCTTCCTCTCCAGTCTCCTTTTACTTCTTATCTTTCTTCTTTATATCCGTCTCTCTACCCCACTTTCAGAAAAAAACATTCTTTTTGTTTCTCTAATGCCTCGTGTCAATTTTAGCGCCCCTTTAATTTCCAGTCTCAGTTTCTTTTCTAGTCTTTTCTTTCCTCATATTCTCAAACTTTAAAAACAATTTATTTTCTTAAACAGTTCTCTTCTTCCAGAGAAATACAGGTCCTTATTTTCCATGCTTATCAAGCAACCTCATCTCTTTTCAATGTCAACTCGAATACGATTGGTGTGACAAGGACAGATCCGAAACAGGTTTACGCCAGATGCTTTTTTTTTGCCAGGGTAAGAATGTCACCATCCTACCATGACACTTTTTTTGCACTAGGAAGCACCCGACTCTCATTTGTAAAAATTAATTGTGCATTTTTATTTTGTCCCATTACGCTGCACCGTAGAAGCTTCTTTGTCAAAGTGTTACTGAAAGTCGTTCGGTAGGCGTCGTTTAATAGTGGAAATGTCCGTGACTTTTTTTTACCGATGACTCGTCGCATGTAATCGTGAATTGTGGTCCTTCAAAATAGAATAAGTAACAAACGAAAACTTCTGCTTATTAAAAGAAAAAAGCTAGAGAGAAAAAAAATGAAAAACGTTTATAACGACAGCATGTTAACCAAACTCAACTTCAACATTCAGGTATTTTTGCAAATAGAATTCTGTGGTTATTCGCTAAACGGCATGGAATCGATGATACCCAGTCATTGAACCAATCGATTCCTATTTGCCGCATAAGAAAATCTCTGCATAGAAAATACCCATATAGTTATCGGCTAATCTTCATGAAACTTAATAGAGAAATCGATTTTTGTTGATTAATCGGATTTTACTACAATAATTTCTCATAAACTGCCTTTTTCAATACGAGGACAGTCTGAAATCCTTCCGAAGCCCGAAGGCTTTGCAAAATAGAACATTGAAATCGGCGTTTTGTTGTAGAGCAATTATACTGAACTGAACAGAACACTTTATTTAATCTACGAGGGTTTTGCGATTTTTCATGATCTGCGGTTTATGTCTGGAGATATCTCGTCTTGTTATTTAAAATTTCTACTAATTCTGTGCTACCCGGCCAAGGGATTGAACTCACAATTACTATATCACCAGATCCCCGAAACAATGCTTTAATCCATAAGGCTACTATGGGAGAACTCTAAACTTAAAAAGTTAAAGAAGCCTTAAACCTAATATTGGAGTCCATAGTTTCAATTTAAGTATGAAACGCAGTAATATATACATGCGAAGGGGATTGGTGCACATCTTTTGAATCGAAGGCATAAACTTCAAAAATAGATAATCTATATTCAAATAGAAAAATAAATCATATTTAAATCATAATCCCAGCCATGTGGATGTGCATCTAGTGGATTTGGCAAGCTAGTTTCGAATTCCGGTCTACTCAAGTGCGCGTTCACTTGCGTTCACAAATGCCCTTGGGAAAGGCATGAATCTATCAATTCATCCAACCTCCTCAATTATGGGTTAAATAGCAGGGTAAACTAGGATCTCAAGCCAGTCTAGAAGTCTCTGAATTCAAACACTGTGAAGAAAACAACGGCAAACTACTCCAATATCTTTACAAAGAAGTCACAACGATTCACAAGTAATAAAATAAAGAAAATGATTATGTGGAAAGCTATGATCACTGAATTGACATAGCTTTGGAAAAAGAAAGACACCCACCAGTAATTTATTGCACAAGAGAGTGGGGCACTTTCGTTGGAGAAAATGGTTTTAATTCCAAAAACCCTGTACTAGTTGGTGCTGCTGCAGTTTCCACAACATGGTTAATTTGTACGAGTTGGGGTTACCATCACTAGGCTCAACCGGTTTTGAATTCTGTATTGTGTTTCTTCTAGACTGGTTGCTAACCAAGACGAAAGAATTTTGTTTACTTTTCTATTTAATCCATGTAATAAAGTAGGGTATGGGATACATATTTTTTTTATTAAAATAAGCAACAGAAAAACAATAGAACATTCTAGAAAAATTGGATCAAAACAGCAGTAGAATTTAGATTACATTTTTATATTTCTCAACCAATCAGCTAAAAACTTAGAATAAGAACATTCTAGAAAAATAGGCTTGGAAGTAAATTAACACAAAAATATTTAGGCCCCAAAACAAAATAGTAAAATAATAAATCTGATTGGTCAGTAAATGTTTTCACACCCTAATGTTAGGAAGATTAGTTGATCCCCTATTAATGTATATAATACACACAGTGTTAGAAAAAAAAGCAGTCACCAAGCAGTAACCAAGCAGGCCATTAAGTCCGCATGACACCGTATACTTTGCCGGCCATGTCATTTCTTCCATGCCAAAAGTTCGTGACCTCGCTCCAAGGACCTTAAAAAGAAAAGCCGACGAATTTTCTTTGAGCAACGCGACACGTTGTCGCCAACTGAAACAACGCACCAAATGTAAGTAGGAAAGGCTTATTTACAGACTTTGCTAATGCAAACTCATACACGTTTTTGGACAAAAATTAACTTCTTGCCAAGTTTATATTTCTCAAAAAGGCAATTTTAGAATCATGTATTTTGTTGGTTTCTACATACCATTTTATTTTGTCACATAATAAATTGTTTGTTGTTGAATGTCCGTTGTAAATTATTCCTTCACTTTGCGCGATTGCAAAATTGAGTGTTGTATTTGTGGGGGAAATAATCAACATACAACCCAGCAAATACCAAATCCCCCACAAGGGTTAATTCTTGCTAACAGCAAAGATGAGAGGCTCAGGTGAATTAACGTTAATAAGACATTTTTAACACCTATAACTATATTAAAATATAGTCACATGTCACATTATCCTTCATGGTTTGAGATAAATTCAAATAAATATTCAAAAGACAGGTAGTAATCCTTGATGAATTAAGACAAAACTCCATAAAAAGCATCAATATGTGGTCTTAACGATGCAACCAGTAGGTTATACACGCAATTACAAATACCATCACGTGATAAAGGATAAAGCCCATTTTTTGAACAGTGGAAGACTTTTTTTATTCATCTGGGTGAATTAAAAATATACAAGTCAGAAGAAAAGCGGACTGGCACCCGATATGTTTAAAAATACGGAATTAATGTTTGTTCATTCTCACGAGAAATTTTCAAAGTCGGACGCGAAAAGAAAGAACATTTTTAGAAACTGAAAACGTTCACCAAGAATTTTCCGTTCCAACAATAAATAAGCACACACACACACATGCACACGCCTACAAAAAGGGATACACGCACATAAAACGCAAATATAGACCAACTCCATTACAAATATAAATACACACACGCACATAAAACGCAAACATACGCAGACACAAAAAAATTTAGATTCACAAAGGCACACAAATACATATTACACACACGCATAGATGCACAAGCATACACGAACGCAAATACTCACGCGCACTCAAATGCACACATAAGCACACACATGCATATACATAAGCCCACACAAATATACACGAACACATATACATACATGCAAATACACGCACACCCACAAAACAAGAACAAACGCACACGCAAACGCATATGTGCACAGTGAAACAGGCGGACAGAAAGACTATAAATACATGCACTAACGCACACAAAGACATATCCATTCAAATCTATAAATACATGCACACACACACACACATATACAGACAAAGACATGCAGACGTACACATAGAAAAGAAAACAATTACAAATAAATAATAAAACTCACACAAAACAAAAAAAAACAACACATACATACCCAAACACGAATGCATATAGCACATTTATTATACGACGTGTTTAATGATAGACACAATTTAGATCGGAAACTCGAAAGTTCACTTTAGCTTAAAAAAAAAATAAATAAATAATTCTTTTTCGGAAAGAAAATTAAAGCAAATGAAATTGTAATTTGGCCTCAAATATATCCAGAAGCTTCTACTTTCACAGAATGGCATTTTCTGCAAGGACAGCAATGAAATTTACGAAAGCAGCTAAACATTTTTTTCTTTCTCCCTATAAACGATATTTAACCAACCAAGATTCCACAAAATTCTGGCAAACAAAGTATCATATTATGAAGATGGTTCGAACGTTACAATATTAGACTTACACAAAAAAGATATTCTATCAGTCAGTTAAGTGTCATTATTATCTCCAAAAATTCTTACAATCGAAAAATATTTCTGGCTTTAAATAACCTGAGGTTGATAAGCCATAACAAATCAATAAAAAAATCCCATATATTCACATAAGCAACATTTCTCACTTTCCCCTCTTACGCCAATATCCCAGTCTCATTTAGTAACCTCTACCTTGAATGGCTAAGTAATGTCGGTTTATGGTCATTGTGTTTTTATAGAAAGAATTTATATCTGTCTTGTCAAAATTCTGTTGTATCTTAGAAAAAAGACTTGTTTACATTGAAATAAAACCTAAAATAAATACAATCTTGGTTTCTAAAAAAAAAAAAAAAATGAAGCGGTAGACATAAATAATCTTTTGAAAATATTCAATTTTTCAAAGAACTTTGTAGGTCAGGCAACGTTAGTGACGATTTTATTTCCCGAGGCGTTCCTAGTAAGCACTGTTGTCGTCTCGTATTTCACATTACTGCAAATTAGACGAGCGAAGTAGAAAAATATTATTCAATTATCTAAATAAGTCAAAGTAATTCGATTAATTAGACTTTTAAGAAAGTCTAATTAAACAGATTGACTTATAGCTCTATAGAATTAATTACACAAGTGAAAATTAGTAAGTTTGCCGGATTAATTATTATTATTAATAAAAACATGAGAAAATATTTTCAAATGTTTGTCTCGTGTTCACCTCGGTGTAGCTATGTCCAGAATATGAAACGCAGGCGTACTTAGTACAATGACAAAAGTAACTGCCTGTATCTCTGAAATGAGGTATCGTAACTATTTACATTGTTCGAATGTTGTACTCATCTCCATTGTCATATTCACGACATTTCGACTGTTATACGCGTCATCCATCTTCAGGTGATATCTGCTGATATTTCGAACCGAACCCCTTATTTAGTCTACTGAGGTAAATTGCTTTAATTCCACGGGCCAAGTTTTTAGTGGATATCTCAATTTACATTAACTTTAGTAATTCAACTCTCGAAGTTGTTATTGTTGCTTTTTTGTGTGTTTGTTTGTTTGTTTATTTATTTGTTTGTTTGTTTGTTTTTTGTTTTGTTTCGTTTTTTTGTTTTTTTGTTTTTTTTTTCCCTTCTACTGTTGTCAAGTATTGAACTCACAACCCTTTGTGCCAAGTTACTTTTGGATTACTTACAGGTTTTATCTACTGGACGATGTGTCCTTGGGGACAAGAAGAACTTAAGAAAAAATATTATTTATACATATATTTTGGAGTTGTGGTGCAGTAGATATAGACTCAGAACGATAAATCGGAGAGCCGGGTTCGAATTCCAGCTGAATTTGTTGCATTCACTTACGTGTAAATACCCTTGGGAAAGGTATTAATCCATCGCTTTCTTCTCCAGCTATGGGTTCTATAGCCTTGGTTGTCAACCAGTCTACCGCAAAAAGTAATGGCAACCTACTGCGTGAAAATCTTCTGCCCAGTCAGTCATGTCTCTTTCGAGACATGATCGCCCAAGAGTGTATCATGTATGTGACTTAACTAAGATAACTTATAAGGCAACTTACTTTTTTCTTTGTTTGTAGGACAGATAATTGGGTAGTCTTGACAAATATCAATTGGTTCGAATAAATAATCGATTTATAACAATGGCTCATCTCAAAATTACTAAGCGTAATGTCTATTGGCGCTTGTCGGCATCTCCGTTTAAACACACCGTATCCAAAATAATATCAAGCAGATAGACATCAAATTTTCAAGCATTTATCTTTAATGTCAATGCACTTACAAAACAGCGCGTCAATAAAATACTTCTCTTTTCATTTATATTGGTATTTATCACGTACCAATAAAACACAGCGAAACTGTTTGCTTTCGAAACATCAAAATGATTCTATTACAGAATTCCATTGCAATAGTTAGTATTCTCTTTGACTTGGGTACAAAATGAATGTTAATAAAGGCGGTAACTAGAGGAGAAACATTTATCAACTGGGAATAAACAAAGTCCGGAGGCATAAAAATTCAAATATTGGCATTTGCTTACCATATTGTTTGTCGGCAAAGAAATTCCCTAAACCGTTTTGCGACTGGAATAATTTAATATTATGATATTCCTGCAACAAGAAAGTTCGTGTGAGGTGACACAATATTCAGAAGAAAAGATTTTTTTTAAAACATTGCACCCACTGACTTTGTTGGTTATTAGAAAACATTTACTATTAAAGATAACGATATATATTTTTTCATTTATATGCACATATAATTTTATACTGTTAGATTTTCAGATTGTGTCAAAAAAACTAATTCTCTCTGATTATTCCACAACAACCGGAAGAAAAAAGAGCCATACAGTATATTATATGGATTCAATGCGCGCACACAGATGCACATACTATATATATATAATCATCTGCAGACAGTTTTGCTTCGCTATCATAGCTCATCAGTACGGTAGGACATCCGATTGCTTCTAGACAGGATTGAAACCTGACCGAATTGACATCAGTCGGCGACTCTACCTCTGAGCCATGGTGGAGAGCGTTTTTAACATGTTATATACAATATAAACACACGTTAGTAGCCGAGAGTGTTCAAATTCATTACTAAATGAAGGATGCGTAAATGCGTGAGTAGCCACTGTTTATAAAGTCTAGCATTTCTCCATAGTGCTCAATCGGTGTGCGAGAGCGTATATATATATATATATATATATATATATATATATATTGGAACAATGTTAAGTGATTGAATCATAATGTGGGTAAAGTTTTCTACTTTGTCATTCAATTACCTAATATATATATAGCGTCTAGGTGTTAGGATTAAACACCACGTGTCTGGTAAAATACTCAATAAAAATGTTTCGTCTGGTGATACCATTCAAATACATACGGGTCTTCCATTTCGGATCACTTGATAAATAGCCCGAGTTGTGCTGCGGATTTTAGTGTGAACTGGTTTTCTGTTGTGGCCAGATTACATTCGTTGTCCCATCTGAAGGTGTTGGAGACGCTGTTTATAAGGTCCAAACAACCCTCTCTTTGTAAACAAAGGAGCTGTTTACTTGGGTTTGCTCTGCTGGGTCTCTAGCATCTTTAGATATAATAACTTCTATTTTTTCCCTTTCCGTCCAGTCATGTTATCCATGACAGATTTTCTTTTCATAATTTTTTCTCCATTTACAGTTCTGACAAGTGGGGATGAAACCAGTCGACTGGTGTTTTTGTTTTATAATTTATCATGGTCTATTATAGTAAAAGAAATTCTTATCTTCAACGCCATAATACGATTATAGGAATAAGCGTAACTTACATGACATTTTTACTAAAAAAAAAACAAAAACAAAAAAAACAAAAAAACAACCGGTCTCCTCGCAGAGCTTAACAATTTTAACTCCTGGGAATAGAGACATGAACAAAAAGATGATTAATTAATAGGCGGGTGGAGGGGCGAGAAAAATATGCAGGGAAAACTAGAGTCCAATGACATTAAAACCCAGCTAGCAGTTTCTCTGTTTGCAGAGAGAAGGCTTGCGGAATTTTATGTACAATGATTCTATCACCTTTAGATGATATAAAGAGTGGAACTGTGATAGAATGGTGAAACGGTCGACACTCAATCCACATACACAATTCCTGCTATTTATAACACGTTGTGTAATGGATGACCCGGATGTATTAACAAGTTGAGTACTACTAGCATATATATATATATATATATATATATATATATATATTAGCCAATTAAATATGCTCTGATATAGACTTCGAGGGCCCTGTATTGTTGAGTACAATTTTGCTTTTAGCAGTATGCTTCTTTGCTAAGGTCCTACTATTTCTCATATTGTCGAGCACTTTATTGGCACGTGTGCGAATTTTTCTGTGTTATTCTTTTTTTTTTTTGTGTATGTGATGTGAGGGGACTAACTGTGATTTTTCGGTATTTTTATATAAGGGCCTCGGTGATGTTCATCAAATTGGCCTTGTGCCAAACACAACCGAAGTCCTCACAATTTGAATTATCAGAAGGTTGAAGGTTGGATGTTGGAATGCGGAAGAATAAATTATTTCGTTTTGTATGTTAACGTAAAATTTTATTAACTAAACAAAATAACAAATTTGTAAGAAGTAAAAATGTACATAGTTAATTAATTTGTATGAGTTAAATGTTCAAAGAGAAAATGTACGTCGTTAAATGTTCCAGAGAAATAGTAGTAAGGAGTTAAATGAATCAAGAGGTTATAGTTGATAGTAGCAGAATGTGTGTATGTAGAAAGATTAAAAAGTTACTCATAAAGTCTGTTTTCCTTTCCCTTTTTATGGCCGGCGAGAAAGTGAAAAGGAAGGTGAAGCAATAAAGGACATTGTACTTATCGGACGTTAATATTTAGGAGTCAGTTGAAGTATCTTGTTCTTGTTGTCGTCGTCGTCGTCTTCTTTGTTAGCGAGAATGTTGAGGATGGAGAAGAGATAAAAGAAACTAGCACGAGTGAAGAAGGATAACGAACGTGTGACGTGACCTTATGTTAGGGTTGGCTTGACGTTTCCTTTGTTACATCTTAGCATTTTATTTGTAACATTTTTACATTTTATCGTGTCGCCTGTCTCTGCTTCCATTTGACTGACTTATTTCACATTCTTTCCCTCATCCTTTATACCGATTCACTTTTTAACACTGGATTGTTAACTATTCTCTCAGTTTTGCAAATCGCTTCCTTTCATTGGTTAGAAAATAAATTTAACATCGGATCGCGAAATTTGGCTTCGTCCTTTTCTTTCAGTATGGGGTCAATCCTTTCCCTATTTGTTAAAATTTAATTTCACACTTGATTGGGAATTTTTGCCATCGTCTGGGTTTTTCAAAAATGTTTTCAGTCATTCTGATCAAATTTTGTGGGTGTGTAATTTTACTTTTTGCGTTTCAGTTAACTGTTGGATGATATAGGATTCGTATTCTATAATCTTCACCAAACACCGTGAACTTGCCAAAGGAGTACAAAATGTCTTTTTCAGAAAACACAGTTACCGACTGCCTGATGATTGCGTGAAAATGCCTTTAGTTGTGGTCGGCCACTCTAAACGTGTTTTTTTTTGTATATATATATATATATATATATATATATATATATAGTATTTTTTATTTATACATGTATTATAGAATACAACAGGCAAAGTATATTTTATTAGGTTTTTTATGTAGTTTCTCTTGTTTTCGTACAAGGAAAGTATGGGAATCACCCGACCTTGTACACGTCCGCTAGGTGCTGTTCAGAACTATAAAACGAAGGCGCAACCATATAATTTTCTCTTTCTGTCCTTTAGTGAGCTATGAGTTTCTTTATATAAGAAAATATATTAAATTTGTCCACGTTTTTAATTGGTTTCTTTTGAAAATACTGAATAATTTCTTTCGTAAATTTTGAATGAATATATTAATTTGAAAGTCTTCATTAATCAGACTTATCAAGTCTCAACTCCTCTCGCTACAAACCACAAAACCGACGGCAACCTCGTCCTTTACAAACCTGAAGCACATTTTCTCTACAAAAGAAATGGTTAAATCAAGAAGACTTTGAAAAAATTTACTCGAATTGCTATCAATTCTTTCACGTTATCTCTGGTTTTCCTCAGGAACAAATCGAAAGGTGTCATATCAGAAGTTGAAGCGAATTGAACTGACGTCGAATTGACGTAACTGTGAGATAAGGCTAAAAGATTTTAAAATTTTACATCAGAATATCTCAGATGGAGAAATTTAAAAATTCTTATTATGTCTACTGTAGTGTAGTGTATGATTTTTTTATTGACTAGAATTTTTTGGCAACATGCTGACGCGTGTTGAAATCCTCATATTATTTAGTTATATAGCTGAACTTATCGCTAACCTTTTTATCGGGTTTTACAAACTCTACGTTTCGTTCAATTCCGCAAACCAATCGATGAAATTTAAATAAGCTGATTTGTTTGGAAAAATACTTCTAGAAAATCCTGTTTTTAAGTTTAATAATTTCTTTAATTCAATTTTAACTTCATGGTAAACGATATTATTTCAGAATTTTTTTTTTCTTTTTAACAACAAAGAATAAATTCTTAAGATTTCTTAATCTTGAGCATGTAGCATACAACTGGCCATGCGTAAAATATTTATTCCTGGATCCAAATTCCAACTTTTGAAGCGTCTGGCCTGGTGATTTGTTTAGCTCTCGTAAACGCAAGTCGAACCAGAAACTGGATTAAAAGCTTAAAGAAAAAAAAGCATATACAAAAAACAATATTGCATTTTTATTAAATAAATATGTTATTTTAATCATTAAATTGTTTTTAAAATAGTGGGAGAATTTTGTATGTTACAAGATACTTTTCAAAAAACATGAATGAAAATTGGTTTTACTAAGCTACGCACACTAAAATCAACTGCATTTGTAACTCCTTAACTGTTTGCACTTCTTCCTAAAACCTGGTTTCGATAGATCAAATTATGGCTATTTTAAGGAAGGTACCTGCAAAAAATTGCTTCATAACACGAAGAAAGATGTCACCAAACTTAACAAAAACAA
The DNA here is from genome assembly GCA_037127315.1 of Ascarosepion bandense. Taxonomy (NCBI): domain Eukaryota; kingdom Metazoa; phylum Mollusca; class Cephalopoda; order Sepiida; family Sepiidae; genus Ascarosepion; species Ascarosepion bandense. The sequence continues at coordinate 57,123 of JBBBDQ010029860.1, forward strand.
AGTTTTTTTTCTGTCAAAAATAAATGTTTTATGTTTTATCATTAACAACAAGAAAAAATCAAAGAGTAGTTTTTGATTATTTCTTTTAAATTTTTAATCTTTTCAAATATGTTCGAAATTTTGGTACAAAAATCTTTTGCTTTTTTTTTTCGACAGAGTTTGCTATGGATAATGTGCTACGCCACTCATTTTTTCTACTGAAAAGGACATTAATTTGGAAATTCTTGCACAAATAAAATAACTGTCGGATTTTGATGAAACTTTCAGAAATTATTCAGAAATGAATGAAATCATTTTTGAAATCATTATTTTTATAAAATCTTTGACTACTTGGGGGATGTAAATCATCTTCTTTTTTTTTTTTCGTTCAGTTGACCTTTTTTCCGAAAATCTTCTCTGAATAATAAAATAAAGAATGCAATAAAACTATGACATTATTTAATTCGATAAATTTTTAATAGCTTTTGAAATAAATATATATATTGAAAAAAATTCGATGAATAATGAATGTTAACAAAAATTGTTTTTGTTAAATAATTTATAAAATTTCAAAATTATTGTTTTAAATACTTCAAAGCCTTGTCGCGGTTAGGTTGTTAAGATATTCAGTGAAGACTATATTTACTAATCGAAAATTGAAAAGTTTAATACAAATCTTTACAACAAAGAATTTTTACAATCATTTTTATTTTATTTATTCATTTACTTATTTTTTTGTGTATATGAAGTTTTATTTTTATATATGGTACTTTTGTGTGTGACATTAAAATGTCATGTGTTTCAAGGTTTCTTCTCCTTACTAGAAAAAAAAATGCACAATTATGTCAGTTCTGGTCAACCATATTTAGCTGTCATTAATTACTTAACACTTCAGTTGGCTGTTATCACTCACTTCAAAGGTCACAAAGACCAAAGCTCCGTGATTAAGAAATACTTTTATTCTAAATTTCATGCCATAAACATGTAATACTTGTGTAAATCAGATTATTTTAACTTTTAATTTGTTAATTTTCCAAGAATAATGTGTCTCAAATACGTATTTTATTTTTGCAAGATTTTTAATACCCAGAATTAACTTTTGTTTACAAACTTATCAATCTGTCAAAATGGACATAAAAAAAAATCATAACTTTTGAAAACTGTAAACATGTTGAGATTCAAATCAATATATAATTTCTATTTGAAATTCACCAGAGTATTTTACCAACTGGAAATAGTACATTTAATCATTTAGTATTCAATTAAAGCTAAAATGAAAGCTTTAAGAAAACTTTTTTTATTTTTTTAAAATTCAAATTTAATACTTAGGTATCGAAAAGGAGTGGAGGAATCTATTTAAGAGGGTGCGACAGACGGACTAATAGAAGTCATATAATTTTATATGTACATTGAATTTTCAAAACCCTTATTTTCTAGATCAAAAGAAACATTATTTTTTCTTTATTTTTAACATTTTCGAGAATTTCGAGAAGAGAGTATGATCGACTATTATGGATCTCATATTGGTAGGAATATTATGCAAATGCCATTTTAATGGCTTTCCTTGATTTATGAACTTATTTGTTTGTAAGTATGCCACTATAAAAAAAGGAGTCGCCTACTTAGTGGCAGTAATAAGAGAAGGAAAAATATTTGTCTATATTTCTGAGATGTAGTATTGTAAGTATCTACACTACATCGTAAACGGATGTGCGTTGTGGTACAGTGGATATCGGCTCGGAACGAGAAACCGGGGAACAGAGTTCGAATTCAAGTTGAATCCATTGTATTCACTTACGCGCAAATACCCTTGGGAAAGATATTAATCCGTCTCTTCCTTCCAGTTATGGGTTAAATAGCAGGACAGATTGGGTTCTATAGCCTTGGTCGGCAACTAGTCTACCGCAGAAAGCAATGGCAACCTACTGCGGGATAATATTCTGCCCAGTCAGTCATGTCTCTTTCGAGACATGATCGCCAAAGCGTGTATCACGTATGGCACTTAACTGACTGACATCGTAAACGCCGGTCTTATACAGTCATGAATATGGAAATAAAGAAGAGAACAACAGTCTGAACAAATTAATCAAATATGAAGCAAACACTTGTAATGGATAGGGCAGTGTAATTTGGACAAAGCACCTAGAATACCATAGTTGAATCCCGAAACAGTCGCCACGCAAGTAAGTTCTTTTATTTTCTTCATTCTCTAGATGGAAGGCAAATGGCCCCCAATGGCTTCTCCCGGTGTAAAATTCTTAAAATTCTGAAAGGGCAGAGAATGGTTTAACGTGTTAAAATTACCACGAACAATGATGGACAACTCTCTTATAATTTTTGACCAACGGTCCCTTTCTTTGTATACTCACTTTGTATACGCAAATACCATTGGAAAGGTTATGAATCCCTATCCTTCCTCCAGCTATGGGTTGAATAGTAGCATTAGTATTTCACAACACACTGCTGACCGACTGGATCTATTGCTTCACGCGATATCCTCCAAAAATGAACCTTTATTCTTCTTACTAGGCAACACGACGCCAGTTTTCTATGATTTAGTGGCAATTATTCTCTGGTCTCATCAAGGCGCGGTAACCAGTGACAATTATTCTCTAGTCTCGTCAAGGCGCGGTAACCAGTGACAATTATTCTCTGAACCTCGTCAAGGCACGGTAATCAATGACAATTATTCTCTGACCTCGTCAAGCCGCGGTATTCAGTGGCAATTATTCTCTAGTCTCGTCAAGGCGCGGTAACCAGTGACAATTATCCTCTGAACCTCGTCAAGGCGCGGTATTCAGTGGCAATTATTCTCTGACCTCCTCAAGGTGAGGTAATTAGTGCACTTATTCCCTGGCTTCGTCAAGGCGAGGTAATCAGTGGCAATTATTCTCTGACCTCAACAAGGCGCGGTAATCTATGATGTAGTTTCAGTAATCGTGACTTTGTTGACTGACCACTACAAAACCCAAGGAAATGCAACATTCATTATACAACAGGATAACTGACTGATTGGACGCTACCAGCGTTGAATTGAGATTTTTGTCAGTCGCAGGCGATCCTCATTTTCTTCAAATCCCTTTTAGGCACCCACAATTTCTGTTGTTTGCTCAGAAGTAGCATATTTTCTGTTGCCCGATCAGTTACCACCTGGGAAATGAAATTCCCTAGCCTTCTAGCATCAACAATATTTCCGTGATTAAACGGTGTTCCGTTCTATTGGCATCGTATCGCCGCCACAAGTAGATTAATTATTTACCTATTATGTCACGCATACTAAAATCCAGTTAATTTATTTGGAAAATAATTCAGAAAAATTCATTTCCCGTTTTTTTTCCGAAACATTAGCTTCAAAAAACTTATATATGTTATAGCGATAATAAAAAACGAACATTTTTAAGAGCTACAAAGGATTAGCGATTAGTTAGAGATTAATTAAATTAGTTAGAGATTAATTAATTAATAGCAAAATTAAACCAAAAATGTATTCGTCACAAAAAACCTCTTTAATGATGACTTACACGAATTCATTACTGCCTGGTTGGTTGATATGGGATCAGATTGTGTTGCCAAGTATAGCAATTAAAAGCCGCTTTCAAATTTAACTACACTGCGTGCAATAAAATGGAACAATTACTACTTAGAAATTATCGTGACTTTATCCACTCCGTTCTTTCAATGAGCCAATAATTTTGCATTGCCTTTTTTTCCAGCTTCAAAATGCTTACAGTAGCGTATCTTTTTTTGTTACAAGGCACCTACAAAGAGGCAACAACTTATTTGAATCCTCAAGTTCCATATACTCTACTGGTAAAAGTATATTGCAAAACAATCTTAACTTCTTAATAAAATAAAGGTACATTATAACCATTAATCATTTTATGTAGTTAGCCCAAAACTGGCACGAACGAACACAGATATTCGATCAGTTTCAACTATCAGATATTTTGGTTATAGATTAACATACAATATGTATATACAACTAGACAAGTGAAAAGGAAACATACATATTTTTGGACATGTAGAGTTTACTTTTTTTATACACAGCAGAGCAACATTTAATAAAATAATCTCGGTAATACAATCCTCCCTAGTGTTTTTGAACAGGAGTAGAGGTTTATCCGTTGTTTCCTGTTTAGGATTAGGTTTCTGGTTTCTTCCAAAATTCGATGAACTGATTAAAAAAATACAAATTTCGCTAGTAACCAGTTTGTATTACGGTAAGGAGAAGGATATTATGAATAAAATAAAATAAAAATATGACGTTTTTCTGAAACTGATACCTAAAATGTTCCAGCTGACATTCACTTACTGTACTTACTACACAGACATACGTACGCACATACGCACATAACTAAAAGGAAACAGTTTTGTGGTGGTGGGTGCAGCACTTTGAAAAAAAATAAGGCATAATTTTATGAGACTAATTCTTGGAAGATTAAATGTAGAAAAAAGTAAATAAAGGTCTATTAAAGATCATGTAAGAGATACAGAAAGAAAACTACAGGAACTTGCAAACTGGTAAAAGAAGGTGGGAAAAAAGGACTAACCATCAATTGTAAAACAGAAAGTATGGTCGTCAAAGACAGTCCGTGTGAAAATCAAGTGCGGTAGTTTATATATCCATAGAATCGCATTGGAATAGCGAAAGATGCCTTTCAGACGATAAACAATGGACTAAGAAACAGGAACATTTTGTTATAAACAAAGAAAAGAGTTAAATTGTGTAATATGAATCCTTCTATATGATAATGAATGCTCGACAATTTCCACACATATGAAAATATTTGAAGCACCCGAGGTGTCGTTCTACAGAAGGATGCTGAGAATACTATGGACGAAGCATATAAGTAACAAGGAAGATTAAAGAAAAATAGAAAGAAAAAAGGACACACATACTTAGAATCAGTAAAAAACAGTTCGAATTCATTCAACATATAATGTGGTAAGAGAGTGTGGAGAATACGACACTTCCAGGATGTATTAAAGACGAGAGTGGTACAACGAATAACTTACTTAACTTGCGACAGTGGATGGTAGAACATGGAGTGAGTTGGATAGTAAGGGGACAAACATTACTTACAGCTATTAAGGGCTGAAAGATTTGAGGAGCCATGATCACCTGCGCCCTGAAAGGACGCAGCAAACAAAAGAGGGACTGTCTCATTAAAAAATCTTTAAGTCACTTTCCTTCAGGAGTTAGTGATCATGGCTCTCCACAGATTCTTTTTCATTATCATCAGTGAATTATTATGATTTCTTGCGAAGGATTGTGGATTTATTTCTAGTTGTGTGCAGTCTAGATAATTGAAAAGAGTCCTTGTGGGTAGCGAATTATTCTCCACCCTCCAACTTCTCTCTCTTACGGGCGGCATGTAACTAGTCATTCACTGCTCTATTGCTATTTCCATAGAAAGTGCTCGGATGAACTGCATTTCTTGCCTAACCTTCACGGCTAGGAACCGCCGTGCCACATACATTGTAGCAAATCACCCACATTCCTTCTGTATTTCATCGGTGAGAATGAGGTTTCACTTGAACAGCTTCTTCCTGCGAACCACTCTCTGTGGAAAAGATTCCTAAGAGGAAGTTTCCCTGATCACTACAATCTTAGTCTGTTCAGTTCTAGAATTAAACTTTATTTTTTCCTCCTATCCGTATAAACTGTCCCTTAACGTAACCTTCTACAGCGAGTTTCATCCAGGCCTTGTACAGGGTGACCCATCTGTAAAAGTAAAACAAAAAATGCTCCACGATTTGGGATTTTTCTCCTAGACTGGCTGACGCCCAAGGCTAGATAGCTGTTAATATAATACATAACAAAATGGGAAAAGAAGAGATGGATTCATGCCTTTCTCAAGAGCGCTCAATGTACAGTGAACGTACCAAACTAGACCGAAATTCGAACACGGGTCGATAATTTCCCCTTCTGCATCGATAACGTTCACACTACACGCACATCTATGACAGGTAAAAATAAATCAATTTGGTATGACTTCCATAATGCTTATCCGGAAGCAATTTATTTTCTTGCTAAAAACAATACTTTTACCGACTTTACAATCCTCGCCGGTTACTCCATATTCCTGACCTTGTGTCAGAAAAATCTATTCTTAGTAAAAAACTAAAAGTATTTTCACAGTTACATAATTTAGTTTTTTAAGTCAATTCCGCTGATAATTTGTTTGCTTAATAGAGAAAACAAGCAAGTACATAAGCGGTCCCATCGCCGGTCTTGTGTTCCAAAACTTTTCTTTTTTTTTTCTTTTTTTTTTCTTTTTTTTCTTTTTTTTTTTAAATATTTTCTATAAAAACAAAAAAATCAACGAATTTTAAATATTTATATTCAGCTAATATCCTAATTCTTTGCTGTTATTATCACACAATTTCGTTCATTGTGCTCTTCGACCTTCTTCAAGTGTCCGTCGATCCAGGTAACACAGTGAATTTATTTAATCAACGAGGCAGAGCGTTCAAGTTCTGCCGAGGATCCTAAAATGCCAATTACAGGTTGGGGATACTAAAATCAAGCAAATATAAAAATTTAAGTAAGTCTCGATCTGACAGGACTATTTAAGAACATGCCACAAGGGGAATGTTTTGGTTTTACAACAATTTGAGGTGATAAACGAAACTACGTTTAGCTCAGCCTATTCTAGGTCCAATTTCCTTATCTCTTACACTAAATGAGTTATAATTGATCCATACGCTGATTTATTTGAAGTGTTTAGTACTTATTAAGTACATATCTTAATTTTTTAGGACGGATTCAGGGTAGGTACCATAACTGTTTCCATTCCAGTTTCAGATCATTGTTTCTGTTTTGGAAAACTTTATCTTGATTCCTATTTCTTGGAGCACTTGGTAGAGAATGATGACTTTTTTTAAGTAACCAATTATGATTCATTGAAGTTTAAATTCGCAATGCATAGTAAGTTGCGGAAGGTTACAATCATACCAGTTGTCATGGGTGCACTTGGTATGGCGACTGAAAATTAAAAAAAAACTGGCATCGATTGCATAATGGAACTGTTACAGAAGGAAACCTCTTAAGACCGACAGAAATAATCCAGAAAGTTTTGAACATAGTAAAAGTGCACGGTATCAAAGGCCTCTGGTTTTGGCCCGCTATTCATGCATTAATTGTCAGATATTAAGATCTTATCTGAGAAAATACTGAACATAATACCCTCGATTATTCCCCAATCCATTCATCGTTAGAGACATATTAATAGATAACGTTCTTAACGTTGCTCAAGTTTATTTAGTAGAGATTAGTTGATGATGAGTTTCTAAACATCGAAAAGCTTAATGCCTGTCCGTTCACTTACATTTGGTCAGGTCATTTTCATTCGTTGTTTGCACGTCTGACAACAACACCCGTTTGTCGTGCCTAACGGCATTCTTGAGAAAAGAGAACGAAAGTAAAAGAAAGGTGAAAGGTGAATGCTTTTTGGGCTAAAACGTATCAATCAGCACCTTCTCTACATACTAGATCCTTATCACCACGCTCTCCTTGCTCCCCAACCCAAGGGTTCAGTTTTCTTTTCTTACTCATGTTTTCCTTTGCCTCCTTCGTTTCCTCTCGGCGTCCTCGACTTTTTTCTCAATTCAATGTCCCGAGTTACTGACACCTGGCTTTTTTCCACCTCATCTGGCTTGTTCCATCACGAATTTTGATAAATAAACCAGCAGGTCTTATTTTTTTAATGCGCGCGTAGGAGAGGGATTCTGAGGGTGACTATCATATGTCCCCTTATCTCTCTCTCTCATTCTCTCTCTCTACTTTTCCTTCTTCTTCTCCGCCTGTTTAAATGTCTACGCAGTACATACAGCGGTCTGCTTTCAGATGAATTATTTAACCAAATCTGTTTGCTTTTTATTCTTTTTACTTTTTCATTCAACTTTTTTCTTCCCTTTCTTCATTTCTTTGTGTTTTTCTTTGAAGCCTTCACCATGTTTCTTATTCCCTGCCGAATGAAGAATAAACTTTTTTCTACTTCTGCTTCGTGTCACTTCTATACGTCTATAGGGATACGTAAGTGTTGCTCAGATGTGGCACAAGGATGAAGAAAGTTTGGGAGCACCCAGTGAAGATCGAACTCGCTATTCATTATTAATATAGAAAGACAATCTTGCAAACCATAACACCACATCAAAGTGCCTCTTAACTCAGACGTGGCACAAGTCCAGTAGTAGGGGGTACCCAGTGAGGATCGAACTCGCTATTCATTATTAATATAGAAAGACAATCTTGCAAACCATAACACCACATTAAAGTGCCTCTTAACTCAGACGTGGCACAAGTCCAATAGTAGGGGGCACCCAGTGAGGATCGAACTAATTACTCGGATCTAGCAAGACAAGCTTGTAAACCATCACATTACGTCAAGGTGCCCCTCTTCCATACGCCTATATATGTTTTTCCCTGTTCCTCGTCTCTAAACCTCTCTGTTTTTCTTTTCGTTTCCTTTTTTCTTTTTTCTTTTTTTTTTTTTTTGTTACTATCATTGTCACGTTTTTAATAATTCTCCCCCCCCTCTCTCTCTCTCTCTCTGTTTGCTTGTCTCTTTTTCTCCCTCGCATCTTAGGTCTCATTCCATCATGTTCCTTTCATCCATCTTTTCATCTTTCTTTCTCACCATCTTAATCTTTATTTTTCTCTTTTTCTTTCCATTCACTCTTTTTCTCTTTCTTCTGCTCAACATTTTCGGTTCCACTTTTAACTCCTTAATTTTTTCCCTTATTTTTTCCCTTTCTCCCATTCGTCGCACCAAATCTTCTTTTGACATTTCACTCTTTCTTTCTTCTTCATATCTCTATGCGCGTTTGTGATTCGACATAGTGTTGATGGTTAACAAGCTTGTCTCGCTTGACCAATTACAATTGAATAGAGAGTTCGATCTTCGCTGGGTGCTCCACGCTTGCGGTCTTGTGCCATATGTCATCTAAGCTTAGAAAATTACTTGATGTATTTTGACGTGATGTAATGGTTAGCAAGTCTGTCTCGATAGAACAATTACGACTGAATAGTGACTTCAATTCTTACTGGGTGCCTCATTCTTTCAGCCTTGTACTTCAACTACACTTGGGAACTCCGTGTGTGTGTGTGTGTGTGTGTGTGTGTGTGTGTCTTTTTCACTCTACTCTTTTCTTTTTCTTTTCTCACCTTTCAGTTCTCTTCTAGGTTTTTTATGTCTATTTTTGTTCTAGCTTTCATTCTTTCTTTATTTCCCTTCTCAAATAACATTCTCTCTCTCTCTCTCTCTCTCTCTCTCTCTCTCTCCTTTTCTCCTTACTCTTTCACTCGTTTTCTTTCTTCTCAACCTTTCTCTCTTTCCTTTTCTCCTCACCCTTTCACGCTTTCCCTTTCTTTCTTTCCCTTTCTCCTCACCCCTTCTCTTTTCATCTGAACTTTTCACTCTTTCCTTTTGTCTGGTGTACTTCTTTCCGTTTGCTTCACTCCCCAACCACATGTTTTCTTTGACAAGGTTAGACGTTGATAGGAATTCCTAACTTTTGAGGTGTGGCCTTCTTTCTGAAATATCAGAATTCTGCTTATTTGAATGCTTCTAAAGTCTCCCATTCACAAGCAATCTCTCCAAACTCTAGCCACACATGTTTGTTTATATCAAACGTCAATATTTCATCAAGGAAAAAAAAGACACCTTTGGAAAGTTCTCAAAAAAAAAAAAAAAAAAAAAGAAAAGAAAAGAAAAAAAAACGAAAAGAAACAGCCTGCTTCTCTTTTTTCATTGAAATTCTTTTTTCTTCACATTTTAATCAAAGTGTTACTTTCAACATATCTGCTGTTAAAAAGAACATTTTTGTAAATATTTACAATGATGAAAGAAACTCACCCGTCTTTGACCATTCTTGATAACTTAGCAACAAGTGCTGTGGTCTCCCAGTTGCTCGACTATCTTACTGTCAGCTTACAATGAGTAACTTGTAACTTTGATTGGTTTTATTTGGTTTTCTTTATATTCTCAGAGAGTCATTAAATAGTGACTTTCTTCTGGGTTGCTTTGGTAATATCATCACAAAACTCTGAAAACTTTCATCTCTCGGAATCTTTCCAGTCGTGACTTTTCTTATCAAGTTGCTATTATTGTATAAATTGACATTAACCGTTTTTTTTTATTTTGCTTGTGTAAAATAATTTCAGAGTTCCAGAAATGTGAGGATTGCAGTGACATTCCCAACATGCAGTCAGTCAGATGGATAATCATGTCTCAAAAGAGACATGACTGGCTAGGCAGAAGATTATCCCGCAGTAGGTTGCCATTACTTTCTGCAGTAGACTAGTTGCCAAACCAAGGCTAAAGAACTCAATCTGTCCTGTTATTTAACCCATAACTGGAGAGAAGAGATGTATTAACACCTTTCACAAGGGTATTTGAGCATAAGTGAATGCAGGAAATTCAACTGGTACTAGTCTGTATATAGTTAAACAATTAAACTGAAACATCATTGCTATTCCTTAGCATCGGCCACAGTCAGCCTGGCAGCCACACAGTTTTTATATTTTAATTGTAACTAATACTTTTACAAAAGGCATTTGATAAATTTTGATAGAATGTATATTTTTTAATGATTTTGCCCCAAGCAATGTGGGGGTGCCACTATTGTTACAGTAAAAAAAAAACTGGGTATAAGGTGTATTGAGGAACGGATAAACGACGAACAAGATTCCAGAAGATAGAAGATGGCAATTGATATTGCATTTAAATTTTTGGAGATTGTAGCTACAAAGGAAGCAAGTAAAAGAAAGGGAATTCCACAGGTGGGAAGTTCATGGAAAAAAGCTATTTGATTAGAAGTGGCCATTATTTTAACTATTTCAATGGTAAAAGGATGGGACCTACATGCCAATCTAGTAGCTTAAATTCATGTGGTTGGGGCACCAGAAAAAAACTTCAGCAGAGCAGTTGCCATGAAAATATTTGTAGAAAAGACAGTGGGAAGCCACATCACCTCAGTGAGTTCTTCTTCTTCTTCTTCTTCTTCTTCTTCTTCTTCTTCTTCTTCTTCTTCAATATTCTGCTTACTCTTCATTTTCTCCTCTCCTCCTCCTTTTTCAATTTTCTTCTTCTTTTCATTATTATTATCATTATTATTATTATTATTATTATTATTATTATTATCCTGTTTCTTCTATTCTTATTCTTGTTATTGTTGTTGCTATTATTCTATATTACTTTAAAATGTGGACAACCCTAGCTCTTTAGGCTTCCTATTGCTTGTAGCTGTAAGCAGCTTTTGACTCTTTGCTATTCCTCTTTTCCTGTCATCGATGCACACAAACTCTTTAGGTAGGTTACGTGCTATTTCTTTTTGTTTCATTATTTGTCCCAGAAATTAAAAATCTTTCTTGCTTTAAGCATAAGCATCCTTTTAGTTCAAATTTGCTTTAAAAATGTCCTTATTACTCATATATTTCAACTATAGTACTATTATCAACTATAGTCCTAGGTATGACGAGAAACTACAACCAGCAGTAAAGCCTCTGGTTGAAAGATTGAAGGTTTTGAAAAGCGCAGAACCACCTCTTAATCATGGTTATTCCCAGGTTCATCCTGCCCCGGAATAGTAGTACCTGTTAGGGTCTCAGCTTTGGGATATAGTGAACCCCAAACAAAAACATTTTATAGTAAAATGACCAGCAATACCCATTCATAGTAGAATAAACAATACATTTCATAGCAAAATGACCAACAATACACTTTATCTATAGTTAAAGGCATGCAATTGCGTTCAAAATATTTACATTTCGGCATTAAATAACTGATAGAGGTGTTGATATGCAGCTAAATTAAATCAACCAGACAAAGTCTGGTTGATTTGGTTCTACTGTCTGTAGAACCACATCTGTCTCATCAAGCTTTTTCTTCAGTTGTAAAGAAATTGTTTAGCATTCACTGTCATGTAAAATATAGATATTTCAGCACACTTCTTATTTTTATTAAAGTTTTTCTGTTTCCTAATATTTTGTTTAGCTTCAGGAAGCCTTCTTTTACTATTTCAATGTGTCTTTAGAATTCTGTCCCATTTTCTGTTGTCTCTTACTGTACTACCCAGACAGTTAAGTTACTTACCTACTTGATTCTGACGTCTACCATTTCAGCTTATATCTCTCTTGCTGACAGGCATAGGGCAACATCACATTGAAACATTGGTTCCCATACGATCACCAAAGTTAAGCAATGTCGAGCCTGTTCACTACTTAGATGGGTGACCGTTTGGTAATGCCAGGTGCTGTATGCATAAAAGGATAATAGGCTTATGGCCATATCATGTTGAAACATTGTTACCCGTACGATAACTGAAATTAAGCAACGTCGAGTCTGCTCACTACCTAGATGGGTGACTGTTAATGCCAGATGCTGTAAGCTTGGATGTGGGGGTGGTGCAATGGATGTTGACTCAGAATTGTTAATAGGAGAGCCAAGTTCAAATTTCCTTTGGGTTTGTTATATTCACTTACACAAAAATATCCTATCTGCCACTTCAACCCAGAATCTCACAGCAGACCATACGGCTACCAGAGTCGGAGGGACAAGGTGGCTCTCATGGGTTCAGTCGAGGCTGATCAGTGTAGTCATAGCATGAAAATTAGCAGCAGCAGCATAATTTCTTAGCAGCATTACGACACTACTTTTCCACATAGTCACCATAAAGATTGATACATTTGTCCCATAAATCTTCTATGTGTCAATTTAGGATTATATGCCCTGAAAATTTCATCTCTCTCTCTCTCTCTCTCTCTCTCTCTCTCTCTCTCTCTCTCTTAAGTGTAATTGTTCTTTTCATCTGCATTTTCTGTAAAACTTTGTTGTTGTTCATATGTTTAGTTCATGATATTCTCAGCATACTTTTGTAGAACCATATTTCTGTTCTTTCAAAACCCTTCTCCTTCTATGAGGAAATTTTCTAACAATGACTGCCATGTAGAACAACTGATATTGCATAGCAGTTTAATAATTTTCTTTGTTGCTAATGAAATTCTTTTGTTTCTTAATACTTTGCTTAGCTTTTGAAAGACAATTTTTGCTATGCCAATTCACATTCAGATTTCAGTGTTACACTTTCTGTCTTCTGTTAAAAAACTACTGAGATATTTCAATTGTTGTACTTGTCTGATTATGGTATCAAGTGATATGGTTAGAATTTCTTGTACTCCTTTGGCTCTTTCAGGTTAACATCTGTTTGGGTCCCACACACAACATTTATCGAGGAAGTGGTTTCATACAAATGATGCTGTTGCTGCAGAGGTGCAAGTGTAGCCCAAGTCACTTAAATCTGTTTATTGAGGATAGAAGTTTTGTGCAACATTGAGATAAATGCATCAATCTCACTTGTAAATATATAAAAAAATAACATAGTAGACAATACAAGGCTTCAGAACTCTTCAAGGTAGAGGTTTACAGAATAATGCTGTTAAGTTGTAAGAGGAGGAAAAGCAAATTATAAAGATATGTAAGATATATAATGATTAACTCTAGAGTTGAAGAGGTTCCACAAACTCACACCTCTAGGGAAAAAATGAAATTTCCTTCTTACCAGTGGAATATCAAAATACAAACCTGTGTATGTGGCACGACAGGATCTAGCTGCAATAGTCTAAACAGGTGGAACAAAGAAATGTAACATGTCTGAACATTGACCATGGAAATAACAATAGGCTTGTAATATTTTGTCGAGGAAAATAGCTGCAGGACTGAAAATATTTCATTTCCTACAAGACCACATAAACAAATCTGAACTCTATCAAGGTTGCAATGTTTTATCTCTATCATAATAAACATATTGATTCATTTATGTTTGTACATTATACTATCTCCCACAATTGTCTGCACAGATATATTCATACGCTAATGATAATGGTAATATTAAACGTTTCCTTATAAGGAAATATTTGGCATCCATTGATTGAACAGCCAGTACTACCATCAGTTGAAATTTATATAATCTTTCTCTTTAAACAATTTTTCAGAAAAATAAGTTTTTCAAGTTCAGTAGTTTTATGGTTCTTTCCAGTCGTGATGGGAATTTCCTTTCTAATCTTTGTTTTTATGTAGTGGGGAACATCAACATCTTGATTATAGCATTATTGTCATGTTATATGCAACATCAATTTTAATTGTTGCTGTTGTTGAAAGTTTTCAAGTGATGTCATTACTGTTCCTTGATAATATATATATATATATATATATATATATATATATATATATATATATATAAGATGAAGTAAAAGTTGCCAACAATAGTGACTAATTAATTAATCACCAGACCTCACAACCTTGGATTTTTTACTGTGATGCCATTTGAAATCAGTTGTTTATCAGACATGGCTAAGAAATATCGAAGAAAGAATTAAATATGAATGCAGCAAAGTGACAAAGGAAACTCTGCGACATGTTAATGAATCATGCAGACACTGAATAGAAATGTGTTTTGAAAAAGGAGAACATTTTGAACAGCACATATAACAATTAAAGAACTAGTTAATAAAATATATGTGTAATTGTACTTTTAATAAATTATCCTAATGACGTGCGATTTTGCCCTCTGTATATATGTGTGTGTGTGTGTGTGTGTGTGTGTGTGTGTGTGTGTGTGTGTGTTACACATTGGCATCATATTAGACTATTTCAAACAGCCATCTTTTCAAACAATACCAAGTTGCAGAAAAAGGAATTCTAACTACCTCACAGACACCATATTGGTTCTTGATAATGACTGCAATGACTGAAAGTGCTTGAACAAAACAATAACAAAATAAGAACTTTAGACAGTTTATTCACAAACACAAGAAAAATATACAACACTTTATTTGAAAATGGAAAAATATAACAAAAACTTAAATAAACAGACTTTTCAGGTTCTTTTTAATTAAAATGGTTTCAATAATATATATATATTGACAAACCATTTAGGTGAAACCTAGGTAGGTTAGTCGGGCTCATTAGGTGTTATCTATTTATTTTACTCTACTTCTGTATTGAGTGCTTTCTCTTAGATGATTACTCGTATCGGGGTTTTTTCTTTGGGCTTCGTGCTGATCTCAGTCCGAACAATTTTGACTGACATTCATGTACTAACTCTTCCTTTTTTTAAAACCATTTTTTTCCTTCCATCAAAAGTTTCAAGGAAGGTTTTCGACACAAGTATAATTATAATGTCATTTATATATATATATATATATATATATATATATATATATATATTTAAATTATTTGTTTTAGCATTATTCTTGTATTTGAGTAGATATTCTGTTTTTAATCAAACAGTATATTTATTTCTACTGGCCTGATTATTTACAATAGATTTTGTTACAAAATGAATATATAAATATACAGTTTCTTTAAAAACAGTAAATCTACTCAAATGTGAGTATTGATTAAAAATAATGTTCAAACAAACAAATATGTCAGTTGTTAAAACCAATTCATTAATCTTCAAGATTTTTCATAAAATTATATGTTTAAATGCATATAAATATATATATATATCTTGTGATAATGTTTACTAGCTCAAATGAGTGACAAACTTCTCAGCATTAATCCTATATATATAGGGTAACCCAAAGGAATGGGAACTTTTTAACAATCCAATAAAACCAAAAGTGTTGGAAGAAAAATATTTTATTCAAAGTAACTGAAACCTTAAAACATGCCATTTAAGAAATAATGATGGAATTTTCATTTTTTTTAAAATTACGTCCTGTAGATGGCGTCCTCCTGTACGAATGCATTCTTGAAATCTGCTGTTGAGATTCCACCTCATTGACTGCTGCAACATCTCAGCTGGGATACGGTGAATCTCATCCTAAATTCTCTGTTTTAACTCATCCAGAGTTCTTAGTCAAGTCATGTACACTTTACTCTTGAGATAGCTCCACAAGAAAAAATCAAACTCAGAAAAATAAAAAATTCACGTTTTTTTTGGGTCACCCTATATATATATATATATATATACATAATTTTTTTTTTCTTGTGGGGCTATCTCGCATATATATATGTGTGTGTGTGTGTGTGTGTGTAAAATGTATATTCAAATATGTTTCATTGAACATGACAAAAAATTTGTTGAATTTTTTATTTAAGAAAATCAAAAAATATGGAAAATTTAAATAAAATTCATCAAATCTTTCTTGTCTGCCATATTCAACAAAAAATGTTTAATATATATATATATATATACATACATATATATATATATATCTAGGTAAGGAGGTAAATATATATGTATATGTGTGTATATACATATATATATATAATGTATATACATGTGTATATCTATAAATATTAATAAATATGTATATTATCCTATGTTTTACACACGACTTTGAGTTTCATGCATTATTGCAATTACCGTATTACTGCAGCATGATATGATATGCACCTGAAGATTACAGTAATGAATGAAATTTAGAGTCGTGCATAAAACATAGCATAATATTTATGGGCAAATAATAACAAAAAAATGTTTGTGATTATCATTCATTTTTAGTATGATTTCTTTCTTCTTGATTTCAGTTGCTTTTTATCACAAATCCAAGATAATAATTCTCTAATAATTATCAAGAAACATTTTTTCTAGGGCATCTTTTGCCCAGATTGTGCTGTTGTTGCAAATGTGAAATGGTGGCTTCTGTCACATGACTCCACATTCTTCATGAATGGTAAATATGTGCTTATGCATAAAGAATGTCAATCTTGATTGTAACTATTTGCAAAACTAGCACAGTAATGCTGGTAACATATGCTAAAATTTTATTTTTATTGTAATAAACATGCTGGATTAGTAAATGCTTGTACTTTATATTTCAGATCTCCCTCATGTGTGTGTATATATATATATATATATACTTCAGATTAAATAAATTGCAAACATTGTGTCTGCTTATTTTTAATAAAATTTGTTCTTACTCACTGATGATCTTTCATATTATAATTGAAAGATATATGAAATGAGCTGTAACTTTGACAGATGATTTTATTATTCATTTCTCGATGTTCCCAAGTATTTTCAATCTCCGTCTGAGATCATCTTCAGGAGTGTTAGTTGTGGTAACAAAAAATAACTGCAAAACTATGTTGCTAAAATTTACTGTAAATTTTCTTTTGGCATCAAATATAACAATTGACAAATTGCTTAGCGTTCATTACAACATGAAAATTATCAAAAGTGGAATTTTTTAGAAAATTTGCTGCTTAAATGCACAATATATTTATATATATATTAAAGCCCAAAAGGAAGTGCCAATCTGACATGCTTTTTCCTTTCTCTTTCTTCCTTTCCCATTCTCTTTTTTCTTCCTCCTCTCCTTCTTTTCCTTTTCTTTTTACCATGCATACTTCCATAGTTTTTACCCACACACACACTCTAACAAATAGTTTTATTTTTTATGATGTTTAAGATCCCTAATGAAGTGAATTTCAGTCACTGAAATGGCTATATGATCTTGCAAAATTTGAAATTTTTTATATGTAATAGATAGATAGATAGATAGATAGATAGATAGATAGATAGATAGATAGATAGATCAAATATGGATCAAATATGGATCAGAGTCTGACAGAATGATAAGATAAAGAACAAATAGGAAATGTTTATCAATCTAACATGTTTCAATTTTATTAAAGCTTCATCAGAAGAAAGACATTCTGGTATTTTTACTTTTGTGCAGTTTGATTATCATTGGTTAATCAGGCTTCACATACTTGTTAAACATACATTAGTACAATGTATGGAATTCTGAATTCAAAGAAAGACAATGTGTTCCTTTGAAGTTTCCAGAAATTAATAGATTCCAAGCCTAACTGAAAAACCATAGACATTGCTTTATGTATGTAAGTTTATCATAATTCTAGTTTGTTTATGTGGTAATGTATATTTGTGTGTGTGTGTGTGTGTGTGTGAGTGAGTGTGTGTGTGCTTAGTAGATATTAAGTTTGGTCATTTTTCACACGTTGATTTGATTTGAGAATTTTTTACGTACATATCATTTGCTTTAAATAAAGATACATTAGATTCCTTAAGAATGGATTCAATAAATGTTGATATAATATTTTTGACATGTTTTTATACTTAGAAATTTAGCAATCCCTCAAATACTTTCAATGTAAGAGTTAAATTCTTTTTTAATTAAGGTGACATTTGTAAAATCAAAGTTATGACTAGCTTTGTCCATGTGTTTTACAAGGTGGGTTTAAATGATTGTCTAAACATAAATCTCTTGCTTGTTCAAAGCTTTTAGAGACGTCTCATCAATATAAGTGTTTTTACATTGTAAGTTATTTATTTGATAACTACCAGCATCTGAATTGGTGCTGAATTTATTTTTCATCTCAATTATATCAATTGTTTTGGATGTGGTGGTAAAGATCCTAGTATTATGGATAACTAATTTATTTACAAGTTTTGTAGAAAGATCGTTAGAGGCTGGGATTATGAATTTTGCATTGTAGTTACAAGTTCTATCAGTTGTGTAGATTTTTTTTTGATTTGTGGACTTTGTAAACTCTTCTTCTTCACTATCCATAATATTTCATCCTCAATGCTAAAAAATAAGTTTAGAAAGGGAACATAGAGCCTTGGTAACCGTCTTTGTAGCTGAGTGAGAAAGTCCAATGGATCAAACAGTAGATTCTCCTACAAAGAGAGGGTACTGGTTTAATCTCTGTTTAAAACAAAAAATAAGAAATGGGTATTTATTTAAAATATAAGTATAACTATAATAATATTTAAAATATATATAATTAACACCTGGGAATTAACACCTGGGAATATCTTTCTCACAAATAAGAAGGTGTGGAGAAATCTGAATGTCATTTGAAGAAAACAGAGTTGCTCACACTGAGGTGAAATGAACTAGTACCTATATGAAAGATGTTAACTCCCTTCTTGAGAGGAACATAAAATTCTCTTATGTTCACATCTTTTTGAGAGCAGTCCTCCTCAGTCACAAACATGGGCACAGAATTACCCCCAATAATGATACCCATCAAGACTTTTCATGCATCATTTGTAGTGAAGTTCATAAGTGAGTTAATGGATTCATCATTAAACTAAATATCAAGATAATCAGGTTTTTTTTGGAAGACTCACCTGTACTCAATGTGGAGTGGTTTGCATGTTATTTGCAGGTCTAATAATTCATTTAACACATCATCAACAACATGGAAATCACTCTAGAGTGTTTCAGGAGTTGATTTCCTTGTGTATGTCTCAACTATCACATGAAAACCCAAGTTAAACAAACAAGCAAGCTGAACAGAATTTACAAAATGGGCCAGGCCCTGCAGAAAGCAACTTTGTTATACCTGCAATAAGTTTTTCTAGTCACTTGTTGGCTTCAAGATCCAGTGTTGTTCTCACAAAAACTAAAAGAATTGATCAAACTTGTCAGTTATGGTCATACTTATTTAACTTCTTTAATAGATGTGCATTTAGGCAAATAAAAAAGAAATACAAAAAAAGGTTTATTTTTTAAATACTATTTTTTCCAACTTAATTTCACTTGCTTTTTATCACAATTCTATGTTCCTTTATGAGCACCTTCAGAATCCTGTTTTGCTGGCATCCATATTAAGCTGAAGATGAAAAGGAAAACCTGAACATAAATTTTGGATGCAAAATTATACTGTTTTATTTTATTTTGCTATTGTTGTAATAATCAAGGAGCAGGTGGTTTGGTTGTAAAAGATCTTTCATAATTTTTAGTGTACTCTAAAATGAATCTTTGCTTTTAATCATTTGATCAATGCTGTAAGGCATGCATTTCACCTGCCATTTGCAAATAGAGAAAGAAAGATTTGGCAGAAGCTAAGATTCAAACTTAAAGTTAAAAAAATGTTGAAGACGATAACAAAATTTGTTTAAATGCACCCAAAAGATGAAAAGAATTCTTGATTCAGTAAACTTTAAGATTTGCTTGGTCTTACTTCAATTTAATTGTTTATTTGCATCCACATACACCAACTTAAAGTTTAATGTGTGGTTTGTTTTAGGATATATCAACATTTACCAGGTTATTTAATGTCAAATAATGTCAGGTTTTCAAAGATATAGGTAAATATAGGTCTGATTTGCTAAAGAACTAAAAAGGTAAACATATATAGAGCATACAGGTGATTCCTTTTGATGTGGTTTTACCCTTCAGCATGGGGATGCAGTCAGTTATACTGACTGCATCCCCAACTGACAGGGCAAATAATTAACCAAAGCATATAAATAGATAAATATTCATGTAAAATCTATTTAAACTTACAAATAAACCTATCTATAAATGTATATGCATTTTTCTGGAAAATATATGAGCATTGACATGTGTAATAGGCATGTTATAGATGCTAGTGTGCTGTTCTGGCATCTTCACTTGTCACTCTAATCTCACTGAAGTTTAGAGACTGATGCTTATAAATAATTTAAGATGTGCATGATGCCATGTTGATGGCAGACACAGAAAAAAACTACAAGAACACAAACATAAAGCAGTAAAAGAAAGAAAAAAGAAAAAAACTAACCATCAACAGAAAAAAAGTTTGGTCATTAAGAAAAAGAACAATCCAAGATAAGAGCTACACATTAAATATGTCATAATCAAGCCAAAGCAGAAAAACACTTACCATCATTTGAAGGTCATTCAATAAATAAGATGAATTATTTGGTATAAGGACTTCTAATACAGATAGAAGTTTACTTTTTTTTAGTTATTTTCCTTTATTTCTTTTTCAAAGGGATTTCATTTTTAATTCAGATTGAAAAAAAATTTGAGAGTTTTGAAGATTAACAAAGATGGCCAACAAAGAAGCATTCTCCAGAATTGAACAGACGTCAGTTATCAAGTTTTTGGTTGCTAAAGGATGCAAACCAGTTGAAATTCATAGGAGAATGTCAACTGTGGTGCTACATGTTTCAGCCAAAAAAATGTTTACAAGTGGGCTAAATTGTTTAAAGAAGGATGGAGCAGTGTTGAGGATGAAGACAGGTCTGGGAGGCCTATAGAAGTGAGGTCACCTGAGGTGACTGAATCAGTCTGACAGAAGGGTGACAGTGGATGACATTGCAAGGACTTTGAGCCTATCTGTTGGGACAGCACACAAAATTGTCCATGATGACTTTGCCTACTCGAAGGTCAGCAGCAAAGCCTCACACAGCAGCCCAAACGGTGCAGACCATCAACGAGCTGAGCTGGGAACTGCTCCCTCATCCCCCTTACAGCCCAGACCTTGCTCCTTTAGACTTTCACCTGTTTGGTCCCTTGAAATCGTTCACAAGAGGCACGAAGTTTGAAAGTGACGATGAAGTCAAAAGTGCTGTGAGCGATTGTCTGAGACAGCAGTTCAAAGATTTTTACGCTGAGAGAATATGGAAGCTTGTGCACAGATGGGAAAAGTGTGTGACACTGCTGAGAGACAACATTGAAAAATAAAAAAAAAGTAAGCTTCTATTTGTATTAGAAGTCCTTATACCAAATAATTCACCTTATTTATTGAATGACCCTTGTATGAAAACAGAAAGTTTAGTCATTAAGAAAAAGAAGAATCCAAGTTATGAGCTAGAAATTGGAGATGCTCTAATAAGGCAAAAGAAGAAAAACACTAACCATCATAAGAAAAGAGGAGGTTTGCTGATTATGAAAAGGAACAATCCATGATATGAGCTACAAATTGGAGATGCTCTAATAAGGCAAAAGAAGAAAAACACTAACCATCATAAGAAAAGAGGAGGTTTGCTGATTATGAAAAGGAACAATCCATGATATGAGCTACAAATTGGAGATGCTCTAATAAGGCAAAAGAAGAAAAACACTAACCATCATAAGAAAAGAGGAGGTTTGCTGATTATGAAAAAGAACAATCCATGATATGAGCTACAAATTGGAGATGCTCTAATAAGGCAAAAGAAGAAAAACACTAACCATCATAAGAAAAGAGGAGGTTTGCTGATTATGAAAAGGAACAATCCATGATATGAGCTACAAATTGGAGATGCTCTAATAAGGCAAAAGAAGAAAAACACTAACCATCATAAGAAAAGAGGAGGTTTGCTGATTATGAAAAGGAACAATCCATGATATGAGCTACAAATTGGAGATGCTCTAATGAGGCAAAAGAAGAAAAACACTAACCATCATAAGAAAAGAGGAGGTTTGCTGATTATGAAAAGGAACAATCCATGATATGAGCTACAAATTGGAGATGCTCTAATAAGGCAAAAGAAGAAAAACACTAACCATCATAAGAAAAGAGGAGGTTTGCTGATTATAAAAAGGAACAATCCATGATATGAGCTACAAATTGGAGATGCTCTAATAAGGCAAAAGAAGAAAAACACTAACCATCATAAGAAAAGAGGAGGTTTGCTGATTATGAAAAGGAACAATCCATGATATGAGCTACAAATTGGAGATGCTCTAATAAGGCAAAAGAAGAAAAACACTAACCATCATAAGAAAAGAGGAGGTTTGCTGATTATGAAAAGGAACAATCCATGATATGAGATACAAATTGGAGATGCTCTAATAAGGCAAAAGAAGAAAAACACTAACCATCATAAGAAAAGAGGAGGTTTGCTGATTATGAAAAGGAACAATCCAAGTTATGAGCTACAAATTGGAGATGCTCTAATAAGGCAAAAGAAGAAAAACACTAACCATCATAAGAAAAGAGGAGGTTTGCTGATTATGAAAAAGAACAATCCAAGTTATGAGCTACAAATTGGAGATGCTCTAATAAGGCAAAAGAAGAAAAACACTAACCATCATAAGAAAAGAGGAGGTTTGCTGATTATGAAAAGGAACAATCCATGATATGAGCTACAAATTGGAGATGCTCTAATAAGGCAAAAGAAGAAAAACACTAACCATCATAAGAAAAGAGGAGGTTTGCTGATTATGAAAAGGAACAATCCATGATATGAGCTACAAATTGGAGATGCTCTAATAAGGCAAAAGAAGAAAAACACTAACCATCATAAGAAAAGAGGAGGTTTGCTGATTATGAAAAAGAACAATCCATGATATGAGATACAAATTGGAGATGCTCTAATAAGGCAAAAGAAGAAAAACACTAACCATCATAAGAAAAGAGGAGGTTTGCTGATTATGAAAAAGAACAATCCAAGTTATGAGCTACAAATTGGAGATGCTCTAATAAGGCAAAAGAAGAAAAACACTAACCATCATAAGAAAAGAGGAGGTTTGCTGATTATGAAAAGGAACAATCCATGATATGAGATACAAATTGGAGATGCTCTAATAAGGCAAAAGAAGAAAAACACTAACCATCATAAGAAAAGAGGAGGTTTGCTGATTATGAAAAGGAACAATCCATGATATGAGCTACAAATTGGAGATGCTCTAATAAGGCAAAAGAAGAAAAACACTAACCATCATAAGAAAAGAGGAGGTTTGCTGATTATGAAAAAGAACAATCCATGATATGAGATACAAATTGGAGATGCTCTAATAAGGCAAAAGAAGAAAAACACTAACCATCATAAGAAAAGAGGAGGTTTGCTGATTATGAAAAAGAACAATCCATGATATGAGATACAAATTGGAGATGCTCTAATAAGGCAAAAGAAGAAAAACACTAACCATCAT
Organism: Ascarosepion bandense; assembly: GCA_037127315.1. Taxonomy (NCBI): domain Eukaryota; kingdom Metazoa; phylum Mollusca; class Cephalopoda; order Sepiida; family Sepiidae; genus Ascarosepion; species Ascarosepion bandense. The sequence continues at coordinate 80,719 of JBBBDQ010029860.1, forward strand.
AAGAAAAGAGGAGGTTTGCTGATTATGAAAAAGAACAATCCATGATATGAGATACAAATTGGAGATGCTCTAATAAGGCAAAAGAAGAAAAACACTAACCATCATAAGAAAAGAGGAGGTTTGCTGATTATGAAAAAGAACAATCCATGATATGAGCTACAAATTGGAGATGCTCTAATAAGGCAAAAGAAGAAAAACACTAACCATCATAAGAAAAGAGGAGGTTTGCTGATTATGAAAAAGAACAATCCATGATATGAGATACAAATTGGAGATGCTCTAATAAGGCAAAAGAAGAAAAACACTAACCATCATAAGAAAAGAGGAGGTTTGCTGATTATGAAAAAGAACAATCCATGATATGAGATACAAATTGGAGATGCTCTAATAAGGCAAAAGAAGAAAAACACTAACCATCATAAGAAAAGAGGAGGTTTGCTGATTATGAAAAAGAACAATCCAAGTTATGAGCTACAAATTGGAGATGCTCTAATAAGGCAAAAGAAGAAAAACACTAACCATCATAAGAAAAGAGGAGGTTTGCTGATTATGAAAAAGAACAATCCATGATATGAGATACACATAGGAGGATGTCATAATCAAGCAAAAGAAGAATAATCTAACGATCATAAAAAACAAAAAGTTTAGTCATTAAGAAAAAAACAATTCAAGATATGAGCTACAAATTTAAGAAGTCATAATCAAGCAAGTGTAGTTGTTCAAATATCTAGGAGGTTTTTTTTAATATAAGATGTAGAAAGTGACACTGAAACTGCAAGATACATTGAAATAGTAAAAAATATTTTATCAAAGCTACAGAAAATATTAAGAAAACAAAAAATGTCCTCAGAACTCAGGGTTCTTGACAAAATCCAACGGAGAATCTGTAATGTGATCGATACCAACTTGGCAGCAATTGGTGTCTCACTGGCGTGACGTGGCTTCCCTGTGCCTCTTCTATAAATACTTTCACGGCTTCTGCTTTAATGAACTTAGATCACTGGTGCACTCTAGGTATGAATTTACATGAGCTACTAGATTAGCAACTAGGTCCCACCCTTTTACAGTGAAACTGATAAAATGTAACCACAATTTCTACTCTAACAGCTTCTTTTCATGCACTTCTCACCTGTGGAATTCCCTTCTATATACTTGCTTCCCCGACAGTTACAATCTCCAGGAATTTGAATGTAAAGTCAATAGACACCTCCTATCACACTAACTCACATCCATTCTCACAAGCTCTTTTTCTGTCTACTCTACCCCCATCCTAGGTATCCTCATCCGTCTATGACCCTCCTCCTGACATTTAATATAACCAACCCCTCTTTCTCATCACTTTCCCCTATGTAACCCCCTGTGCAACAGTGGTAGTAGGATGCCTTGGGGGTGAGATGATTAAAAAAAATAAATAAATAAAGGAAAGCATGCTGAACTATTATGTAATATCAATCCTTCTTTATAATTTTCTTACAGATAAGGAAGTGACTTGAAGCACCAGACAGATATGTGGCTAATATTACCATTACTACTTCTTCTAGAAATCAGTTATAACAAAGTTATTAGGGAAGATGAGGACATTTTGAAGATACAATAGATTGAGTCAGAGATAGTTTTCCTCAACACTGCAAACTGCTACAAAACCAAAATGTTAACCTAATAACTTGAGTCATGTTCTTAAATAACCTTGTCAGATCAAGATTTTTATACGGATATCATAAATGGCACAAAACCTTTTAAGAAATATCTAAATTGTCAGTTGTATACAACTGCTTTGCAAAATCAGTGGTTAAAAATGGTATTGAGTGAGTGAATCCCAAGGGTCTTGGCAAAAATCATATTTCTTTGCACCTTGTGAACTGATGCTATAGAATCACAGAAAAAGAGCAGCACCAAATAAGAGAAACCACATCACATAAAGACTTTCAACAGCAGCAACGGCTATAGCGAATAGTATATGTAATTCAAGTATGACATAATCAAAATGTTGATGTTCCACAATACTTCAAATAAAAGCTTAGGAAATAAACCTCTATCAATACTGGAAAGAGAAATAACAGCTACTGGATTGGAGAAACCTATTTTCCTGAAAAATAGTTTTAAGAGAAAAATTTTATAATTTTCAGCCGACAATAGTGCTGGCTGCTCGGCCACAAATGCTTATAAGAAAACAGATAATATTACCATAATCATTCTCATATTAATGTTTATTAGAATCCTATTGTACTAAGGGAAAATAGTATAAAATTTTCCATATCTTACTCTTATTCGTAAAGCTCTCAGTTTGGACACCTGTGGTGTAATAGTTAGCAAGCTTGTCTTGCTAGAACAGTTACAACTGAGTAGTGAGTTTAATACTCACTGGGTGCTAAATCTTTTGGCCTTGTGCCACATCTAATCTACACTTAGAAAATCACCATAAAGCTCTTACTTTCAAAACATTTCACTATGAATAGCATGAACACACCACCCAGGTTATATAAGAATATTTGTTTAATAATATTCATATATAACAATCTTTTTTCAGAGAATTCAACTCTTTGTGTTGTTTTTGTTGTTACCCCAATATTTCAACTGATTCATTCTACAACATTCTTTACATTTACAATCCATAAAAAAAAAAGAAAAAGGCCTCTTTTTTTTTTAAACATGAGAAGATTACAACAGAAATGGTAACAGTATAGATTTCGGTACAGTGTTGTTTTCTTTGTTCAACAAGGAAGGAACAATGGAACATCCTCAGATATAAATTAAAATCACCTGAGTTCCATGGGTGGCAGTAACTGGTATCATCTGTGTATCTCACATTGTTGGAATGAACTGATCCACTTGGCATTAACAACTATTTCCATCACCATCTTGATCTGGTAAGAGAAGAAGAGATGATTCTTTTTCCTTTACACATTATGCATGCAAAGAATGTTGTAGAATGAATTGGCCAAACTCCCATTACTGTACAAATATCAACAACATAAAGAAGTTCAATTGCTTGCAATTTTAATATATATTTTAAAGATATTGACTATATATATATATATATATATATATATATATATATTTTTTTTTTTTTCATCTGTAAGTGAGTTATTATGCAACCCAGGTTTCTACCACCTGGCATCTTCAGGCAATTTACAATAACTGATTTTACCACTTTTTTAAGAACGTAATGGGGATTTTTTGTGAATGCCTAATTTTCAAAATTAGAAGTTATAACATTTTCAGCTATGGTTGTATGATCCTAATAGGTATTTTTTGGTATATCACATTGTAGAAGACACCAGACAGTAGAAACCTGAGTTGCAAAATAACTCATATACAAATGAAAAGGATTCAAAAGTTCTACAATATAATTGTATTGAACACTTTTTAATATGTACTGTTCTTATTTAATTATGACCAAAAATTAAGAAATTAAATAAATGAAATTAAATAATTATATATATGTATATATACTAGCAGTATAGCCTGACGTTGCTTGGGTGTAATGAAAGCTTTAAAACTAATCCATGGTCCTGGAGCTCAGACTCTTTGGATGTTGGCACAAAAGACTAAAAAGCAATAGTTGTTTCCAGTTAAAGCGAAACTGTAGACTGAAAGAAAAATGAATGGATGTAAGTCAAATTTTGATTTCCTGGTATCGATATCAAATAGGTTTTTTTCATCGTAAACTGAATTTTGAAGGCTAAATAAGTCCTCTGAGTAAATGGTATCATGGCTGAGACTAAGAACTACAATTATACCTACTTAGAGCTAAACCCGAAGCAAAAACTAAAATAAAAGGGCTGAAAAGAATACAGACATACAGGCAGATAAACAGACACATACACAAACATCTTGCCTTTTATATATGTATATATATTATCGATTTTCTGCACTATTGTAAGAACTGCAACCTTGAAACTTCTGAATATCACTTCTTATGTCTTTGTCTATGAGTGTATGAAATTTGATTAAAATCAGACCACTCCTTCTATATTTTTTCGATTATCAATTTTCAATATTTATCGGGGATACCTCAACACAAAACCTAGCTAAGAACGCTCACAAACACTTATAGTACAACTGTGTAAATTTTCAAGAAAATTGGTTCAGCCATTTCAGAGTCTATAGGTAATGCACACACACACACACACACACACACACACACAGACAAAGTTTCATTTATAAATAAGTTTAGATATATATATATATGTTTATTTGGGCAGAAACCTTTCTTTTAAACATCTTTCATTATATGACAGACAAGAAAGATTTTTGATTAATTTTTTATCCAGTTTTTCCAGTGTTTCTAAATTTTTCCATTTCGTAGGAGTAAGGGAGTACAAAACGTGTCCAAGGCTCTTTTAGCCACTTTGTTAGCCATTGTCAATGGGGTTTTATTTTAGTGTTGTTGTTTTCTTTTCATGTTTTACCTGATTGAGATGTATTTTTTGTGTGATTTTGAATTAGTAAGAGCATTTATTCTTTGTCTTCACATGCTGAGCACAGATGGAATTTGAATGAGCATCTTTCTATTTTTTAAATATTCCCTTGTCTGTCATATTTAACAGTATATATATTTTAAAATAACTTTAATCCAAATGGAATAGTAGGAAGGTAAATCCCAAAAACCTGATCCTAATTCATATTAAAATTTTAATATTAAAAAATGATACAGGTGGAGAGCTCAAAGGACCTGAGGGTAAAATCCAACAAATCCAATAACATTTATAAATGTGATCCTTCAAATTACCTAAGTATCCTTAAAAATAACATAACTAGTCATTACAAAGTAGACAGAAGAAACCTAACATTATTGGAAATTAACTAGATACGGCTAAATTTGCAAATGAATTTAATATTTGTGATAGAATAGGAAACGTTTCTACCAAAGAAGCTTACATTTTATTTAAGGACCATAAACCAAACTTCCAAAACAAATTACAAACTAGACTGATTAATCCTACAAAAAGTGACTTAGACATAGTTTCTATGGAAATTCTAAAAAACCTAATCGAAAAGTTGCAATCTAAATTACAACCAAACCTCTGGAAAAGTTCCTGTGATACCATAAACTGGTTTAATAACATCAATAATAAATCTAATTCCACCTTCCTTAAATTCGATATTGTTGACGTCTATTCTTATATATCTAAAGACCTTCTTGAAAGTTGCATAAATTTTGCTAATAATTACGTTGATATTTCAGATATGCTCTATAAGATTATCTTAGCGGCTAGAAAATCTATTCTCACCTTTAATAATTCCACATGGATGAAAGGGCCAAAGGATAGCGTTGATGTTCCTATGGGAGCATATAATTCAGCCCAGGTAGCAGATCTAGTAGGAATAATGTTTTTGTTTTTTTTAATCATTTCACCCCGAGCAAGGTGGAAATGCCACTGATGTGCAGGGGGCTACATAACTGTAAAAAGATTAATTAGAAAAGAGTGAGGAGTACAAACTAGTTAGAAAGGAGCAATAGAAAGCTGAGAAAGCAGGTGCGATGACAGGTGCATAGGTGGAGAGAAGGGAAGGTTATACGGGGGTGGGGAGAGAGCTAGAGTCCAGTGGTTAGTAGATTAGTATTGACTTTGCATTTAAATTTCTGGAGGTTGTAGCCATCAGGAAAGCAAGAATATGGGAGTGAGTTCCACAGGCGGGAAGTGCGAGAGAAGAAGCTGCAGGAGTAGAATTGTCGTCTGCATTTGGCTAACCTGACTGTGAATGGGTGGGACCCAGTTGCCAGTCTGGTTGCACGAGTAAACACCTATTGAGGAGGCACCAGTGACTTAAGTTCGTCCGAGCAGAAGCCATGAAAGTATTTATAGAACAGACAAAGGGAGGCCACATTTCGACGGTGGGGAAGTGGCTGCAGTCGAGCCGCCAGATCAGTACCTATCACATTACAAACTCTCCTTTGGAGCCTGTCAAGAACACTGAGGAGAACGGCAGAGGCACCTGATCATAAATGGCAGCAGTACTCCATGCACAGACGGATGGTTGACTTGTATATATGCAGGATGGATTCAGGCGGAAAAAACATCCTGGATCGACATAGTGACCCAACCTTCTTAGCAGTAGATTTTGCTATGGATTCAATATAGTGGTTCCATTTGAGGTCTGAGGACAGGGTAAGTCCGAGGAGGCATAGTGTATTGCTCTCCGGGAGAATCGCATGGTCCATGCTTATGGGAGGCAGGAGAGGTTGCCTGTAATGGTTGACAGACAACAGCTTGGTCATAGACAAATTGAAGTTGACAAGCCACTTCTTGCCCCAGTTCACCACAGAGTGTAGATCCCGTTCAAAGTCAGCAGCGAGATTATGTCTGTCTGCCATGACAGGTTTCTTACTGGTGCGGGGATATATATTTTAGATGTTTTAAGTAGATTCTTAGACCCAAAACAAATAGGCCTATATCGAGATGATGGATTAATACTTATCCCCAATTCCAAATATACAAATAGAATAGATAAAAAAATAATTAGAGCCCTAAATTACCTCGGTTTTAAGGTTGAAGTTACTTCTAATCTTAAAACTGTTAACTATCTAGATATTACCCTTAATTTAAATCCCACCTGCCCTTTTTCAAAGAAAATAGTTCTCCCATTTATATTAATATTTTATCCAACCACCCCCAAAATATTATAAAACAGATACCTAATATAGTAAATAATAGAATTAACCAGTTATCATCTAACATTAAAACTTTCAATACAAGTAAAGATATTTACAATAAGGCCCTTCAAAAAAGTGGATTTAAGAACAAATTAACATATAATAAACCTACAATAGACCCTGAATCATCTAAAACTAAAAATTAAAAAAACTGTAGAAAAAGGAAGATAATTTGGTTTAACCCTCCTTATTGTAAATTAACTAATATCAATATTGGTAAATATTTTCTCAAATTAATAGACAAAAATTTTAATAACAATAATCCTTTATGAAAAATTTTTAATAGAAATACTCTAAAAATCAGCTACTCTTGTACCTCAAATATAGACAATATTATAAATTCTCATAATAGGCAAATTCTAATGAATTTATGTAATACTGACTCTAAGTCCAGAATTTTAAATGAATGCAATTGTAGCTTTGTGGATGCCTGCCTGGTGGAGGGCAAATGTAAATCCACAAAGGTAAGTCATGTAGCCCACATTTCCCCATCAAACAACAAAAATAATTACCAGACTTATATTGGTATGTCCGCAGGACCTTTTAAGCAGAGATATTACAATCACGGGTATTCATTTTTGAACCCAGGTCAAAAATAACAGACAGCCCTTTCATGGAGATTCTGGAAAATGAAGGAAGAAGGGCTGAACCCTGTAATTAGCTAGAGACTAATAGGTTCAGCCCATATTCCGAGGAATTTTCGTGAAAGGTGCTGTCTGTGTCTTGCTAGAAAAAGTTTAATATTAAAGTACCCAAAACAACACCTACTCCTGAATTTTAGAAAGGAATTCATTAGTAAGTGCCGTTGTAAAGCGAATTTTGTGAACATTTAAATTTTAAATTCTAGTTTTAGTTTTTAGGAGATTAAATATAAATTTAATTGTTTTTGATAAATTAATTTAATTTTTAAATAGTAATTTTAACCCTTCTACCTTCCTCTCCCTGTCTCCTTTGATTATCTACCTTTATCTACCTTTATAAAATATGGATTCTTTACTAATTTAACCCCCCAATTTCTTCTAGTATATTTATCTTTTTCACAACTGAATTTTTATAAATTTTTATGAAAATTTTTTTAAATGAATTTTTAAAAAAAATTTTAAAATGAATTTTTTAAAAAATTTTAAAATTATATCTTTATTTAATTTTTATTTTTTATTTAATTTTATTTTTCAAATTTTTTTTATATTCCATCTTTTAACCCCTTCCCCCTGTAAAGCTAGACGAAGCCAAATTTTAAAATTTTTCCCTTACATCTCTATCTAAAAGTAAAATCTTAAAAATAGACATTAATTGCGAATCAAAATTTTTTTGTGACATAAATTTCTTAGTTCTTAACCGTCTGTTTTTATTTTTTTCATTTTGAACAAGTGTCAGTTGCTGATGATATGTGAAATCTCTCTTAGGGATTTCATGTTGAAATGATCATACAACAGCAATTTTGAACATTGAAAACTTATTTTATATATAAATTCAGGTAAAGAGAACCAACAAACAGTTTTACAATTCTGAGTTCTCTGTCATTTACTTTTTTTTTACAAAAGTGGTCAATACAATAAATATTGTAGAGCATAATATAATCATATAATTAAATTTGTTTTTTAATTAAAAATACATTGCAATATGGAAATTTCTATGTTTCAAGATTTCTACCTTGTCATCAATGTTAGATCATAGTTGTGAAAATGATTTTCATTTAAATATAAGAAACAATACATTTGATATTTATAGATATGGGAAAACATAAAAAAACTTATGTGTGTGTTCAATTTAACTAATCAGAATAGAGATTCACTTTAAATTTCAAAAAAGTTTATATTTTGGGGGAATACATGATATCTTCTTTCAATATTAATGGTCAAAGTGTCAATCTAACTTTTAACACCCCTCTCTAGACCGTGTTTCCGTTAATGTATCCATTTTTGTTACAAAAATTTTTCTTTCAGCTTTCTCCAGATGCCAACATTTTCTAAAACAAAAAAAGAAAGAAAAGAGAAAACAAATGAAGAAAGAATGAACACATTTTATTTTAAAAATAAAAAAAACAACTTTATGTTTATTAACTTGCATATATTCAATAATTTGTTTAAGAAATAAAATAATTGAATAGATATTATAATAGTTAAATTGATATTTAAATTTTTTATAATTAACTAGATATCAAAAGATTGTATTATGATATTAAGAACTGTATGAGAATATAATAATAAAAAAATAGATTTTATATAAAAAAATAAAATGATTTTTTAAAAGTTTTTAATAAATAAATGGATATTAAAAAATACAAAATGTTATTTATAAATTAAAAGTTTTGAAAAATTAAAATAAAATGCATTCTGAATTGAAATAAAAATAGTATATTTACTCCAAATTCTGTTTAAGTTAGACCAAAAATATAAAATATTTTCTTTCTTTCTTCATCTCTTTTCTTTTTCTTTCTTCTTTTTTTGTTTTAGAAAATGTTGGGATATGGAGAAAGCTGAAAGAAAAAATTTATCTGCCTGAAGAAAGTCAACTTTGGACTCAAAACATGTGTAGCAACACAAATATAATTATGGACACTTCATACAAAAGATAAATAATAATAATAATAATAATAATAATAATAACAACAACCCACAACTCAAGGTGTTAATCGTGCTGAGGAGTGAATGGCTACTGCGTTATGAGGTCACAAACGATTCCCTACAGGCTTCGGGACCCTGTTTGTAAAAGACCGTTACCCAACGTGCCGGGCAACTTTGGGTGGACTTTTGGACCCGTGCGTCACTCGTGGGAAAAACATGAAAAACACAAATAGAAATAAAAAGTCCAGTATGGCTCTTCCAGTGGATAAACAGGGAGCCCGTCCTTCAGGAGGGAACCAACCTGAGGTCGAAAAATCTGCCATAGGAACAAACTCCTACACAAAGAATGTATCTTCAGGTCCCCACAACCAGGATAATCCTAATGATGGTCCTGAAAATTCACCAGCTAGATCTACAACCGTATATTTAAAGAAAGAAAAAATAAAATGGTCTCATGAGGAGTACAAAGTTGTTATGACTGCATTTCATGAAGCATTACTCAAACCTCAAAAAAACATGACTCGCCAAACATATGACATTTGGCGTGAAAAAGTTGGTCAAGCAAATAGAAAGTATATTGACGAAAATAAATTGGCCAATGTACATAGGTACATTATTCGTAATAACCGACTGTCAGAGGCTGAGATTCACGAAATTAAAAGAATTGTAACAAGAAGAGTCGAATCAACAAAATATGAAAAGGAACCGGAACCAGAAATAAAAAGTAATAACATCAAACAAATCACAGGTCATAATGTAGAAACCGTGAAACACGCAAATCACTGCGAAGATAATGATGTAAGTCTAAAAGTGCTGGAAAGGTGTGATCTGAGTCTGAGTCAGTTAAAAGACAAAAATAAAATGAGTTCAGAACACATCGAAGATAATTATTTGACGGAAAATAAGAACAATATACAGGAAGCCAAGATAGAAATAAAAAACCAGCTAAGTCAAATACAAAGTATTACAATGGAGGAACGTGAACAGCTCCCAAAATTCCAACCAACAAAACAAAACCTCCGAACTATTAAATTGTACAATGCAGCACTGAAATCAATACTAGATGAAGACCCGAATGCAAATCTTAACGAAGTAATATATGCATCAGCAACAGCAGCAACAAGAAAATTAAACATCAAAATAAAAACAAGGCAGTCACGCAGACGTGAAGATCCACCTTGGAAAAGAAAAATCGAAAAAGAAATCGAACAACTTAGAAGTGAATTATCAATATTGGATGAACTGAGTAGAGGAATAAATGTAAGAACTAGGAAAAGCAGAAGAGCCGTAAAAAAATATAACATCAAGAATGAAAATGACGTCTTATCAAATAAAGAAAAAATAAAGCAAAAAATCCAACTGAAGGCTCAACGAATAAGACGCTATGAAAAAAGAGCAAGATTTTACAGAGAAAACAAGATTTTTCAGACTGATACAAAGAGATTTTACAGGGAAATAGGTAAAAAAAGAATTGAAGTGACAGTACCCCCCCAGAATGGAAGAAGTCACACAGTTCTGGGAAAAGATATGGGCTTGCCCTAAAGAACTTAGCAAGGAAGTACATTGGATTACGCAAGAGACAGAACGAATGAAAAATAAACCCGAACAGACATGGTCTGGAATTACAGAAGATGATGTTAAATATGCACTAAAAAAAACACACAATTGGAAATTCCCAGGCATAGATAAAATTCCTAACTTTTGGCTATATTATTTAAGCGCATCACATAAAAAACTAGCCAAAGAACTTCAAGAAATGGTTGACGATCCCACTAAAATTCCTGCATGGTTGACAAAAGGAATTACATTTCTTCTACCCAAGAATGGTGACACAAAAAATCCGAAAAACTACAGACCAATTACATGTCTTCCGACAACATATAAACTATTAACATCTATTTTAACAAAGCAGACATATTTATTCTTAGAAAGAAATGACATGTTACCGCTTGAACAAAAAGGGTGCAAACGTGGCTGTTATGGTTGTAAAGACCAATTGCTGATTAACAAAATGATCCTGGAAAACTGCTACAGTACAAAGAAAAATCTTAGTACAGCCTGGATAGACTATCGAAAGGCATTCGATAGTGTACCACATGACTGGATTTTAAAGACTTTAAATATATACAAGATATCGCCCGTCATCATCAATTTCATCAAACAGTGCATGTCTATATGGAAAACAACCCTTTACCTCAATCATATAAATGGAACCTATAAGTCTGATGAAATAAACATCAAAAGAGGTATATTTCAAGGTGATTCTTTATCTCCCTTACTATTCTGCATATCATTAATAGCACTAACCAGTCAACTTAATAAGACAGAATGTGGTTATAAAATAGGCCAAAAGAAAATAAGCCATCTATTTTACATGGATGACTTAAAGTTATATGCTAAGAATGATAATGAGCTGGAAGGTCTTCTGCAAACTGTAAAATGCTTCAGCGAAGACATTGGAATGAAATTTAATTTGAATAAATGTGCTAAAGCTACAGTTTTACGTGGATCAATACAAGAAACATCCTCAATTAGCCTAGACCCTGCTGTAACAATAAAAGAATTGAAACCAGAAGAAGCTTATAAATACCTAGGTGTAAATGAGAGCGAAAACATTCACCATAAAAAAATGAAAGAAATAGTGCGTAAAGAGTACTATAGAATGCTACGAATGATATTAAAAACTGAATTAAATTCACAGAACAGAGTTATGGCCATTAATAGCCTTGCAATCCCAGTTGTCCAATATAGCTTCAACATCTTAAACTGGACTCTAAACGACATCAGGCGAATGGATGCTAAAACAAGAAAGCTTCTCTCTAAGCATAAGATGCATCATCCAAAGGCTGATGTAGACCGTCTATACATACCCCGTAAAGAAGGTGGAAGGGGTCTTATTCAGCTGGAATTGTCATACAAGACAACAACTATTGGCTTACTAACATACATAGAAACAACAAAGGATTGGATGATACAATTAGTAAGGCAACATGAAGAAAGAAAGAAAAAATATTCAATAATAAAAGAAGGCAGTAAATTCAAACAAGATTTACAGTTAGTAGATTCTGTAGAAAAGCAAAACAGTAGCCAAGAACCAACTATTGCGGCAAAAAATATGAAAATGAAAGCCAAAGATAAAGCTCTTGAAAAGATGAAACAGCGCTGGCAGGACAAACCTCTGCATGGCCAATATCCAGTACGTGCCAATAAATCCAATGTTGACAAAGTTAATACTCATCGATGGTTACGTGCATCTGGATTAAAGTCTGAAACTGAAGGATTTATACTTGCAGCACAAGACCAAAGTCTTTTCACGAGAAACTTTCAGGCAAATATTATGCATAATAATATGGATCCAAAATGCAGGTTTTGTGATAAACACCAAGAAACAATAGACCACCTAATCTCAGGCTGTTCTGTGCTTGCCCCAAACGAATATAAAAATCGCCACGATAGAGTTGGGCAATATTTACATTGGGCAATGTGCAAACATTATGGAAAAACTGTAAACAAACACTGGTATGAACATCATCCAGCACCGGTTACAGAAATAGAAGACGTAACCATTCTATGGGATTACACCATCTACACAGACAGAAAAATTGAAGCAAACAGGCCAGACATTATTGTTAAAAACCAGAAGGAGAAAACTTGTCTATTAATTGATATGGCTTGTCCAGCGGATTGTAACATAGCAATCAAGGAATTTGAAAAACTGTCAAAATATAAAGACCTGGAAATTGAAATAGAAAAAATGTAGAAATTGAAAACAAGAGTTGTGCCAGTGATAGTAGGTGCACTTGGAATGATAAAAAATGGAACAAAACAACACATTGAAAGAATCCCTGGAAACCCCAGCTTAAGAGATATACAAAAAATTGTCTTATTAAGTACAGCCCACACACTAAGGAAAACTTTATCTATGTAATGCTGGAGATGATAGGGAAGATAGAAAACATGAAATGGAGCCATAACAACACGCCACTACCTGCCTTAGGTCTCCCCGCAGACTTGGTTGGTAGTGAGACCAAAGCAGAAATCGAAATATGATGAAAAAATGACATAATAATAATAAATCTACACTTTAAACAAAACGTTTATGGCTTCTCACACTTTTCCACCTATATATATATATATATATATATATATATATATATATATATTGTAATTTTGTTATTACAATGGTTTATAAAAGCATAATATCACTACCAAAAATGTCCATTCTGCTTTCTCTATATCTTGACCTCTTCTCATAGAAAACAAGAAAGGGATGAAGAAAGAAAAGAACTTTTTATGGGAAAAAATAGGAATAGAAATATTATTTGGTACACACCCCCTTTGAACCAAATGACTAGTAGTAATTTGGAGAGAAAATTTCTCACATTAATTAACAAACACTTTCCAGAAAAGAATCTCTTAAGTAAGATTTTCAATAAAAATACTATCAAATTAATTTACAGCTGTATGAACAATCTGGAAAAAATCATAAAAAATCACAATAATATTTTTAAAAATTTTAACAAAATTAATAAAAACAACCTTATAAAGAAAATAACAATTTAGACAAGAAAAAATTTAATTGTAGAAACCTTATAGATTGCCCACTAGAAAACAGGTGTCTAACAGAATCAATCATCTATCAATGTGAAATATCTTCAGAGTAAAACCCCAGTAATGTAAAGATTTATCTGGGTAGTACTAAGAACTCTCTAAAGAGACACACTTATCAACACACGTCTTCATTTAATAATAATAAGTACAGAAATAGAATATCCTGATCGAAATATCATTGGTATCTAAAGGGAACAAAAAAAAACACTACATTGAAGTGGAAAATTCTGTAAGAAGCTAAAACATGTAAGTCTTTAAACGAACCAAACTCATTGTGTTTATACGAAAAATTATATATTATTAAATCACCTAAGAATAAAAATCTATTAAATAAATGCAACAAAATAAATGTTATATGTAGGCATTGCAAAATGAAGAACAACCTTTCTTTTAAAAAAATCTTTTATTAAATATGACAGACAAGGAAATTTTAATTAATTTTTTTTACTTTTTCCAATGTTCTTAAATAACAGCACCTAAAATAAACACCACCTTAAAAATGGCTAAAGAAGTGGGTGAAAGCACTTGAGACAATGGACAATATGAAAAAGTTTATACTCTCTTACACTCACCTAATGGAAAAATATAAGAACAGTTGACAAAACTATATATATATATATATATATATATATATATATATATATATTACGCTACGGAACATGTACAGACTACAAGCTACTACAAAATTGTACATTTTGTTTCGACAATGAAAGAACAATGTCTCATCAGGTAGTTAATAATGATGGTAATAAATGTTTTATTTGAAAAGAATTTTTTTATTTTTTTAAAAAAACACTTTCTTTTTATTTTTAGAAATCTTTTTGCACATAGAAAGGAGGGGGGAAAAGAGAAAGAGGGCAGAAAAGATGAGAAAGTAAAAAGAGAAATCAAAAAATGGAAAAGAAAGAGGAGGGAAACAGAGGAGACAAAAAAGCAAGGAGGAAAATAAGATAGAAAGAACTGAGAGGAAAGAGCCAATGAAAATGGCTATGAGAGAGAAATTTTAAATTTAGGCAGGAAGTAAATTATAAACGAATATAGATATCAGTTACATGGCATCTATGCTTAATAAAAAGGAAAAGTGAGAAAATGCACAAAAGGGAGAAAGGTGGGGAAGACAACAGAAATGGCAAAAAAATATAAATTTCAAACTTTGGCCAGAAGTGAATCACAGATAGATACATTGTTTCAAAGTAAATCCTTTGGCATGTTTTTTAAAAGATTATGAAATCACATACACAAACAGGAATTATTCATTAAACGTAAATTAGAAGATATTTAAAATCATAACACAAAGATATAAATTTATTAGAGTTAATACGATAAATTGGAGAAGTAAATTTTTAAAATTTTAATATCCTCTCACCTCATACAAAAAGATTTATAAAAATAAAAGGAAGTGATTTTTTTAATTTTGTAGTAGCTTGTAGTTTGTACATGTTCTAAAGTATAATTATAATAAATATTCATTGCTGTATTTTTATATTGAGTACTGTTTTAAATTAATGTTTCGACATTACAATTGCTTTCTTCATTCCTTATTCATTTGGATATATATATATTCCATTTTTGGACTGAATGGAATGAATATAGTGTGGTCTGATGAAATGGGCTCATAGAAATGAATTATAATTTATAACCAATCTAAATGACATGTTGAGTTTTCCTTTATAAATATATATATATATATATATATATATATATATATATGTGTGTGTGTGTGTGTGTGTGTGTGTGTGTGTGTGTGTGTGTAGATGGAAAAATCGCAAGAAGCTGTGAACTTAAGATCTGTTTGTCTTGACAAATGGATTTCAATATGAAAATCCACAAATTTATTCGCCTGAAGAAAAGTCAACTTTGGATTTGAAACATGTGTAGCGACATAAATACCATTATGGACACTTAATGTATTTACAAAAAAGCAAGTAATAATAATAATAATAATAATAATAAATCTACACTTTAAACAAAATGTTCACGGTTTTTTGCACTTTTTTTATCTATGCCAATTTCTCTCGTTGGAACAACTACTATTTCTGTTTTCAATATATATATATATATATATATAGTGTTGAATTGTAATGA
This sequence comes from Ascarosepion bandense, assembly GCA_037127315.1. NCBI lineage: Eukaryota > Metazoa > Mollusca > Cephalopoda > Sepiida > Sepiidae > Ascarosepion > Ascarosepion bandense. The sequence goes on from JBBBDQ010029860.1 coordinate 96,640, forward strand.
TGCTTAGTGGCAAAATTAATATTTTTCAGTAGTTTACTGGTAGAAAGGAATTTTAGGCAAGCAAGTTTTTGTTGTTATAAAGTGCTTAATATTAATATAGGGATACAACATTATTAGAATTAATGTGAAAAAGTTTGTCACTTGGCTGAGCAGTGTTATTACAGACAAGCTGACTTTGAAGTTTCATGAAGGCATTATTTAGGGATTTTTTTTCTTATGCTGTGTCCCAATTTTTTTGTATTTATATGAAGTTTGATGTAGTTTGATATCTTTGTGTGTGTGTGTGTGTGTGTGTGTGTGTGTGTGTGTGTGTGTGTGTGTGTGTGTGATTCTTTTACTTGATGAATTTCTTAAGTGGTGTAGGATTTCCAGGTTGTTAATTGTCTTTTACACTGCTCATCTCAGGGACAAACTTTTCTGTATTATATATATATATATATATATATATATATATATATATATATATATATTCTCTATGCATTTAGGGAACAAATATTCTTTAAGGCAAATATTGTTGGTAAAGACAACAGATATTTTGTGTCGATTGATTTTGATGATCAACTTTTCTGAATTAAAAATGATCCTGGTATTGTAAGGAGAAAGTTTTGTCAAAAATTATCTAAAAGCTTGGACCATATTTCTTTTCCTCCAAAATAAACATTGGACAATTCTGACAAAATTTCCTCCCTGTCTGAAAAGGATAATTCAGAATTTTAAAAAAGTTAATCATAAAAATTAATCAATGCAAAATATCCGTTGCCTTTAAAAATATTTGTCTTAAATATATGTGTGTGTGTGTGTGTGTGTGTGTGTGTGTGTGTGTGTGTGTGTAATTCAAAATGGTTTCCTTTTATTATATCAGGACAACTGTCATATCAATGTGTATTTTTGAAAAGAAAATTGTCCAAATTGGTGCATTTGTATGCATTGATTGTTCCATTGAATCTGAAAGAAAGTAACGAATGTTTACATGTAACCAAATACTGCCGCTTCAGATTACCATTTATTCTGGTCTTTATAGAATTCTCTTAATGAAAAAACAAACTTCAATTCCCTTGAAAACTGAAAAAAAGAAACAAGTTCTTTGTTGAGAAAGTTCTCAAATTTCTGGGAGGACCATGTCATAGAGTAGCCTTAAAGGCAGCAGAAAAATTCAGAATGGAATAGTGAATATATTGTTCCATAAATAAAAAAAAATGTCTTTTATTTTTTGTACTTAATAAACAATAAAAACTTACTGGCCAACTATTTTATATGCCTACACATATATGGAAGCAAATATAGATTTTTGAAAATCTTCATTGTGTATTCATGTTTCAGGCCAAACTGTTAATCTCGACATGAGATCGCAACTTCTAACCTGGCATCTCTTTCCTGGACAGAAATGTTCAGTTCGTTTAATCCTTGTGAATCTTAATTGGGCAGCCATCTATTTATGTGAATGAAATTTTGTTTATCTATTTTTCTTAATGATATTCCAGTCAGGCAGATCACGAGTGAATAGATTCCTTTGCTTCATAAAGAGCAAATTAATTTTAGCCAAAGATGATAGATATGTATTGGAAGAAGGCCATGTAGCAAAACATTATTTCATCTTTCCAGGCCTTTTCCTCTGCACTCTAAATTCGGTCAGGTAGATATGTTCGAGAGCTATGAAATATCAATTAGTGTTCACTTTGTTTCTAATGTCTATAATTACCATACAGATTGATTGATTTCCAGATTATATTTCTGAATGGAATTTTCATTCACTAATTTATTTAGTCTATTGTGAGAGCAGAGTAGTCAAAGCTTTGGGTTGGTGACTATGTGCTTTTAGTAGTCATAACTTAAGTCTTATTGGGGGGGATTCTCACCAAAGAGAATGTAAAACACTTATTTAGCAACTAGGGGAAATAAATTGATATAAAAGATCTTCCATGTTATTTAAGAATAGTACAGACATTCACATTTAAAACATTAAATTCTTATATACGCATACACAAGGATGTGCATTGTGATACAATGAATATCAGTTCAAAATGAGAAATCGGAGGGCCGAGTTTGAATTCTGATTGAATTTGTTGCATTCACTTATGCACAAATACACTTGTAAAAGGTATTAATCCCTCTCTTCTCCCTTTAGCTATGGGTTGAATAGCAAGACAGATTGGGTTCCGTAGCCTTGGTTGGCAAACCAGTCTACCACAGAAAGAAATGGCAAGCTACTGCAAGAATACCTAGTCAGTCATGGATCAGAAGAGAGATGATCACCTAAGCACGCATCATGTATGGCACTAAATTGACTGACTGATACTTCACATATTACAGAATTAAAAGAATAACTTGTTTCATTTCTATTAATTTAGATGCAAAATAATTACTAAGAAATTAATGGATTTTTATTTATAATCCAACATTATTTCTTACTTTTTTTATAATCATTTCACCCCAAGCAAGGCAGGACTACCACTGGTGCACAAGGGATTACAGTGAGAGAAAAAACAAGGTACAGGGGATGTTGAAAAAAAGATAAGAGGAGGATGGGAATCAAGAAAATAGATGGTAATTGACATTGCATTTAAACTTATGTAGGTTGTAGCTAGCTACATCAGGGAAGCAAGTGAGTGGAAGTGAGTTCCACAAATGGGAAATGTGAGAAAAGAAACTGTTAGAGTAGAAGTTATATTTAATGATTTCAACAGTAAAAGGGTGAGACCTTGATACCACTCTAGCAGCATGTATAAATAGATGTGGTTGGGGCACCAGGGAAAAAAGCTTTTTCAGAGCAGTAGCCATGAAAATACTTCTAGAAAAACAGAGGGAGAGCCACATCACATTGGGGAGAAAGTGACTGAAGACAGGCTACCAAGTCAAAATTGATTACAGATCCTTCTTTGGATTTTGTCAAAAACCTCAAAAGGTAGATTAGAAGGAGCACCCAACCAGATATGGCAACAGTATTCAATGCGCAGACAAATGGTAGATTCATAAATGTTGGGCTATATTTTAATGGATACATGTGTTTGAGCAGACATCTCTGTTTTTTAAACAGAGTAAAGTTATGTCTGATAGCCTCTACAGTCAAGAGTATTAATGAAAAAAATTGCCTTCCAGCAGAGTTAAAACTGGTATCTCATTTGCAGGGAAAGCCACAGTAAAGAAAACTTTTAGCATACTCAGAGATGGAAGAATTTTTATATTTTGTGTGAATCTTTATTTTTGTTTTAATCATTTCATAACAAGCAAGGCAATAAAGCTATTAAGATGCAAGGTGTTAGTGAGTGTAAAAGAATGTACAAAAAAAAATATTGTTAAGGACAGAGAAAAATAAATGAACAGGTATTTAGAAAACAGAACATAACAATTGACATTGCATTTAGTTGAGTGGAAATTAAGAAGCTGGAAGAAAGTTTCACAATTCATTTTAAATTTGTTTTTATATTTTATGAACATCATTTATATTCTGAGAAAAAAATATTTATATCTGGATAATAAAGCCTTAAGAATATAATTTATAAATTTGAATCAAGATGGTCCTAGCCTGCAAATCAGGCATTTGATATGATGTCCCTTCTAAATGATTTACTATTTGTAGATCAACTGTTTGAAAGATCATTCTAAATTTCAAGAGATATGTCTCAGTGGATAAAAGCACTGGTTATATCCAGTGACTTGACCCAAAGAGTTGTGAGTTCAATATCTGGATACAGCAGTGGTGAACTAATAACTTACAGAGTTCATGACATTCAGAAGTAGCATGGCACATGGGACGAAAATGATAAACCCCAGTGATAGAAATAAAGGGTTCGGTTCAAAATTATAAACACCTGAAGAAGGCTGTAGCATACAATGGCTGAAATGTTATGAATATAGCAATAAAATGAGGACAACATTCTGAACAATGTAAATAATGGAGATGGAGATATCTTTAGCATGACAGTGTTTCTTACTGCACATCACATGCAACAAAAAGGTTTCTTGTGGATGAAGATATTCAAACTTTGCAAAATTAACCAGGACATAAACCCTGATCTCAATATAATTGAAGCATTGTGGTGGGAAAAGAAGAAACAAATGCTTCACTGGAAAATACACAATCTTTACTACTGCCAAGATCAATAGGAAGAAATTCCCAGTGAAAAAATCTGAACCTTCTTGATTCAATGTGACACTGAATTAAGGCAATTATTTGAGCCAAAGGTAGTAACACTAATTAGTAACTACATACTCTGATGCTTTTCCCTTTCTGCAATAATAAAGATCACTTTTTACCAAAAAATCACTTTTTTAACTTAAAAGATAAAAGATGAAATTTTCACTGGTGGCCCAATATTTTGCATGGCCTTTTTTGGGCATCACTCTGCTTAAGATGCTTCAGCATCCATAAGACAACATTAACAAAAATGAACTAACTTGTTTTCTAGTTGCCAAAGACCATAAAATGTACCAAGAAAAGCATAATGCCAATCAATCTTGATTCGTTGGGTAAAATTAACATAAATAATTATTATGCCAAAGAAACTCAAAAGTTTTACAAGCCAAATGGGGGCAAGGGGGTGTCAATGTTTATAAAAAAATGACAATGGGAAAATATTTTAGTTCTTTTACTGATATTGTCTTTACAGTTTCATTTTATTTATATTTGTATTTATATATATTTTTATGTATGTACACACACACACATATATATATATATGTATGTACATATATATATATATATATATATATATATATATATATATTTATGAATACGTAATGGTCTTTATAGAGAGGATAAATATATATATATAATGTTTTGAATAGGTTGGAAGACATTTTTCCCTTTAACCTTAGGATCCTTTTGGCCAACACTTCTTCAGAGGATACTGTTGGCAATGTTAATAGACAAAAGACACAAGACCAAACATTAAGACAAACCAGAAACTATAGTTTGTTTTTTGCCAATGAACCCTGCCAACATTACCCTCTGAAGAATGTTTGCCAAAAGGATCTTAGGGTTAAGAGGAAAAAATTCCTTCCAACCTATTCAAACCATGACTTAAGTTCTGGAGTATCAACTCCTTGTTTAATATATATATGTACGGAATCTTGACACCTGTAGATACATCTATAATATATAAAAACCATAAATAATATCTATGTACTTACCACATTTTTAAATTTGGCAACATTTCCATAGCTGCAAACATTTAATTTGAACTTTTTTTTAAAAATATTTTTGTCTTGTTTTGCCTGTCTTTCAGTGAATGTGGATAAAGTGGAAATAATTTTGACAAAAATACAAATTATCTCAGGTCATGTTTGTTAATATAATAACGCCAATCTGTTTATTTTAAATATGACTGTGATGATAGAAGAGAATTTGTAATTAATGTATATTAAGAAAGATAAAAGAGGTGAGAGAGAGAAAGAGCTAATCTTTTTCCTATTTTTATGTCATCATTATAATAGAAAATCTTATCCACTATTTGGAACAGATAGATAGATAGATAGATAGATAGATAGATAGATAGATAGATATGAACAAACATAGATTAGTAGATAGATAGATGAAGTATTCTCTATGACACGTTATAATATAGGTGTCTAGTAATGTGTAAAGCATTTTCTAACATGGTAATTGAAGACATGCAACTGAAGACATGCATAAAAGAGATATTTCACCATGATCCATTTATTCTGACAACAGAGATCAATTTATTCTAACATGTCTTTATTTTTCTTTCCAAATCACCATCAAAACTTTCTTGTTTTTTGCTTGTCAAGAATTACTATCTTTCTATAAATTCTGCAGCTCCTAAGAGACTAATGCCAAAAAAATATTTAGATGCTAAATAGTTAAATTATTCTACCAGTATATAAATTATTTTCAATGCATATATATTTAAATTAGAATTATAACATTTCCAGAAAGGCCATGATGAAATCAACTTTCTTGTCTGTTGTAACTGATGATATTAACATTCTTGATAGTGAAATATTGTGTACTTTGGAATTCTTCTTCATTTATATGCCATGTTTTTTTCAGGATGTAGACGATCATTGCACTCCACAACTTCCTATGCTTTGTACTTTTTACAATCATTCGTGTTCTGGGTTCTACCATCCATTTAGATAACCTCATTAGGTATCACTATACATTGTTTGCCACTGCCCATCCTAAATTAAATATGTTCTGTATGTATCAAATTTTCTAATCCTTCTTTCCTTATTATGTGTCATGAAAATTTTAACTATCTCTTTTTAAGTATAAATGTCTATTTTATTTCTTTAAAACCTCTTCTTTGCTCATATGTTCCATCTATGCTGTTCTCAGCATTTTGACTCAAGTCTCATCTGTATCTAGAATGCAATTGTTTAGCATTCATAGCATTAAAGAAAGGTTGATGTGACATAGCAATTCAGTGCTATTTCTTTTGTTTTTAATGATATATTCCTGGTGATCATTTTTTGGAAAACTTATCTATAAATTTAATTTGGAGGTGTCAAAACTTATACAAAAACTGATAAAACACTGACATACTTTGTTGATTTCAATAAAACATGTTTATGTATATTTATTATAAGATATAGTTTAGAACATGTACAAATTATAATTTACTACAAAGGTGTACATTTTGTTTCAACATCAAAAAGACAATGTCTCATCAGGCAGTTAATAATGATGGTACTAAACGTTATTTTTGAAAAAGAAGATTAAAAATTCTCACTTCCCCTTTATTTTTGGAAAATTGTACGAGGTAAAGAGAATAGAAAAGAAGGATTATCAACCCTAATCAATACTAGAAAGAGTAAACCAACAAATTAAAACCAACTTCAACACATACTTTGGAGGTAATCGAGTAGTTCGAGAACTTGGAAGATAAAAATAATTTCACTTTTTTACAATTCGACATCGTGGACTTTTATCTATCTGTATCTGAGAGCCTCTTCCATCTTGCTCTAGAATTTGCTGAATTTTATTTGGACATTTTAAAAGAGGAAATCAAAATATTCTTGAATTGCAGGAAATCATTCCTTATCCATGACAATGAACAATGGACTAAAAACTCAACGGATAATTTTGATTTATCTATGGGTGCTCTGGATTCTGTAGAGTTTTCGGATTTAGTTGAATTATTTCTCCTGTACAATCTCATTGCATATGAAGAAATCAATATTAAAAATATGGGATTTTATAGAGATGACAGACTCATGATAGTAAATGAATCCACTGGAGGTAAAATTAACAGACTGAAAAAATTAATTCATAGAGTTTTTAAATCTTTTGGTCTCAGCATAGTCATTAACCCTAATATAAAACAAGATTACTTCTTAGACATAACATTAGACATAGTTTCTAACACTTTTCAACCTTACATGAAAAATAATGCTAACCCAATCTATATAAACCCTAGCTCTAATCACCCACCATCTGTTATCAAACATATTCCAGCATCAGTTGAACACTGCATTAACAAACGCTCCTCAAATAAGGAAATATTCAATAAGCACAAAAAACTTATGATAAAATTTTTATAGACAACAGTTATTGATCTTCCAAGATCAATTTTGTGGAAAAATTTAGTAGCTCAAAAAGGAAAAATAGAAGCAGGAAAATCATGTGGTTTAACCCTCCATTTAATCAGTTTGTCAATTTTAAACTGGGACATACATTTCTTAAACTAATAGATAAATATGTCCCCAAAAATAACTCTTTAAGCAAAATTTTCAATAGAAATACAATAAAACTCAGTTATAGTTGCTCCAACAAAATAATTAAATTACATAACAATAAAATTTTGAAATAATACAACAAAAAAACTCTAACACCCATGTCAGTTTACCCCATAATAATTGTAGAAACCCAAACCAATATCCACTACCTAATAAATGCTTAACAAAATCCCTAGTATATATGTGTTTGATTTCATCCGTGGAGAATCCTAAAGATGCTAAAATTTATAACGGAAATACTATGAACTTTTTTAAAAAGCGCTTTTGCAATCACCTCTCATCCTTCAACAACAAGGACAAAAAAAAATATGACATCACTTTCTAAATATTTTTGGAAGTTAAAAAAATGAATATGAAACACCTAAAGTTAAATCCTCAAGCAAGCTAGAACACCTAGATCATTAAAAGAACCATGTTTCCTTTGTCTACATGAAAAAATAGAAATCATTAAATACATGAGGAGTGACATATTACTAAACCAGAGGTATGAAACCACAGTAAATTGCAAACATATTAAAGAACTAACCTTACAATCTTGCTAAAATTTCTAAATCTAAATTTTGGATTTCTAGAAATGATAAACCTTCATAGTATTAATCTTAGTGCCATGATATTTACTTCTAACTGCATCATATCTCTCCTGACATATTTGTACTTCTTAATTTTATTTTTATATAACTGAATTTTTAAATTTTTAATTTACTCCACTAATTTATTATATTAGCACTGTGGTGATACCAAGCAAACGAGGGACCGGATGTCAGCAAATGACCAAAACTGGTCTTTGTGCATCTGGGCTCCACACAGAAGTTTCAGAGGTAAACCAAAAATAAATAAATATCAAATTCCTTTTATAGACCTGTAGTGGAACTCTGGATCCTCATTGGTCATCAAATTGCAAAATTCAAAATATGTCAGAGAAACAGTTTTTCCACAGCTAAAGAAAAAATTGTTTCTCTGAGCCACCCCACATGACTGGATTCAATATTTAAGGATGGTTTCTAACCTGTGACGGTCAGTCAGAGGAGGCGGGTTGCTGACACACAACTAACATGTAACGGCAACTTCAAATCAACCCCGAGATAAGGTCAGGTCACACCTTGTTCTTTTTCTCCTTATCTCTCTCAACAATTACTGCTACAAACATTTTCTACGAACTCTTAATACCTCAACTTTATCATTGAACATGAACTCTTGATACACTTAACTTTCTCAATGAACATTAATTTCTACAACTCTTGTTATTCCTTCTTTTAATAAATTTCTATTTAACATTCAAAATGTATATTTTATTATTCCACTCTTTTGCACTAATTCTACATATTCCAACCTGCTGACAACCAACCTTCTGATGATGATTATAACTCTACATAAATTTTGTAAGCTGTGGGGAGTTCGGTTAAGTCTGACACAAGGCCGAACAAAAAATATTAACCAGCTTCCAGCACTTCAGCACTAATGAATTTATATTTTCATGTGATTCTTCTAAATATCCCTAGATCTGCACTTTTTAAATAATTTATATGTTTGTGTATGTGGTTTCCTCATTTTTTATAAAAAATGCCAAAAGTTTCAGTGTATACTATGTAACAACGAATGTATCTAACTGTAATCCACTTTCGGCCAATTGTTCGACATTTCTATTCCTTTTACATCATTTACTGTCATTTCTCCCCCAACACTTTCTTCACTCCATGCATTTTCTCACTTCATTCTTTTTGTTAAGCCCAGACGTTGCTTGACCCTTGTGTGTATCTATCTATATTTCACCTCCTATCAAATTTTTGGGTTTATTTCTCTCTGAGCCGTTATCATCGGCTCTTTCCTCTTAGCTCTTTCTTTCTCTCCTGTCTTCCTACGCCCTTTATTTCTTATATATCTCTCTTTTCTTTTTCTTTTACCCCCCCACCCTTTTTTCAATTTCCTTTTTGCTTTCTATTTTTTCTATCCTCTTTGCCTTGTACAATGTTCCAAAAACTTAGGGGAAGTGAAATTTTTTAATCTTCTTTTTCAAAAATAATATTTAGTACCATTCATTATTAACTACCTGATGAGACATTGTTTTTTTTTATGTCGAAACAAAATAAACACTTTTGTAGTAAACTATAATTTGTACATGTTCTAAACTATAACTTATAATAAATATTCATTGATCTATTTCTATATTGAGCACTGTTTTAAATTAATGTTTTGAACGTTGTTAATACTTTCTTTGTTCTTTATTCACTTGGATATATGTGTGTGTGCGTGTGTGTGTGTGTGTGTGTGTGTGTGTGGGTGTGTGCTCTAAAAGGATAGGGTGCTAGCAGGAGCACAAGACCATATGTGGCAGAAACATTTGAAATATGGATAAATGAAAGACTAGTAAATATGTAAGATATCTTTGGATGAGTAAAATTGTCTAGAATGACACAGGGGACCAACATTCCTAGCATTAGTCATAAAAGTCATTGAAACCAAGATGCCAGGTAAAGACAAATAACATTGCAGATTCTTCTTTGTATTTCATGAAGAATCTCTAAATATATAGCAGAAGCACCAGACCAGATATGGTGGTAATATTCAATGTGTGGAATAAATAATTATGTAAAGTAGTTTCTAGAGAGAAAAATTGCCTAGCACAACATAAGGAACCAACATTCCTTTCGGCAGACCTAGCAATTGATTTGATAAATTCTTTCCACTTCATGTCAGGGGAAGACATTAGCCCAAAAAGACTCAACAAGTCACTCTCTTGGAGCTTAGCATTAGCCATTCTGATGAAAATCAGAAATGGTTCTCTCAGTAAATTATTAGAAGGAGTTTTTCTTTTAATGCTGGGTTACATTTTCTGAGAATAAAAGCATAATCTGGTTTGATCAACAGTTTGTAAAAGGTCAGTATTCTCAAATCGTCAGTCACAATGGCTTGTAATTTCATGTTAGCACAACAATCAGCAGCATTTGAATAATTTCTTCTGCTCAATTCCATACTTGCCTGGGTTAACTCATTATCATCAGACATAGTGATGGAAGGTAGAATAGGTTCTCTCAGTTGATTAATAGAGAGCAGTTTTGATTTGTAGGAATTAAAATTAACAAACAATTTTTTGTTTCATGTGTCAACTATTTGGTATTACAGCAAGAGGAGGTAAACATTCACAATGATAAAGTTATCAAGAAAGGGTTCAAATACAAATTCATCAGTGTAAAGTCTCCAGATTGTAATTCTATTGAAGACATGTCTTTGAACAAGGAAGGCAGTCTGAAAAAAAAAGAAATTATCTTTATCTCTACTGGAAGGAAGATATCTTGCCCTCAATACAAAACCGGTTTAGTCAGGTTTTATAGCCAAAAGAAAAATATTAATTACTGTTCTTGTCATATTTAATAAAAAAATTAGTTCCAGTTATATCCTGAATTGCTTGTTAATGTAATGGTTATCAGCAGGGAAAATGGTATCAGAAAACCAGGTTCAAATTCCAGTCTAGTCTGCTGCATTCATTTTAATTTATTAGCTGTCAGAAAGGCATGAATCCATTTCTTCTCCCACCAACACTGGGTCAAATAACAGGATAAAATGGGGTCTTTGTTCTTGGGTGGCAGCCAGTGTTAAAGAAGGAAAATGTTGGACTTCAAACTGTGAAGAAGTCAACAGGAAACCATTACACTATATTTCACAAGAATTCATTGCACTCTGGAAGCTGTTGGGGATCGTGATCACCTACATTAGGAAATATCATATTAACTTGACCACAAAAAATTGACTTTAAGATTTAATTCCCCATTTTTTAATATAGCAGAATGGGTTATGTACTTTGAAAGGTTTCTTGATGTAGATGAGAACTTTTCAGTACCCACTTGTATATAGTGAACTATAATTCATTTTATTTTCTCATATATATATATGTTCTTACATTGGTCATTTTTATCTTGACACTAATCAAAATTTAGTGCAAATAGTGCACATATTATTCATCTAGTGAAGACAACTATCCAAAATATGACTATTAACACAAAACAGATATTATCAGATAATACCAAAATTCTATTTTGCACTTTTTGTAAAGAAAGACTCAAATTACATCTTTTGTCAAAAGTGTGTATTATATATACATATAATCTATAATCTGTCTATATTTCCGAGATGAGACATTGTGACTATTTACAGACTGTTGTCTTCAACCATATTGTCATATTCACAATGTTTCAGACATTTAGAAGTCCCCAAAATTCACTCATTACTATCTCCAAGGATACATAAGCCAATAGGTAAAAGCATTGGTTGGTTGATTCAAAAGTGACTTGACCCAAGAAGTTGTGAGTTGTACCTGGGAACAAAAACTTAAGGAGCCACTTCTACTCCTTCAACTTCTTTTCTCACACTTCCTGCTTGTGGAACTCCCTTCCATATACTTGCTTCCCTGACGGCTACAATCTCTAGTAATTTAAATGCAATGTCAATTCCCATCTCGTATTCATTTCACTCCAGTCCTTCTCTTGTCCTTTCCCCATCACCCTGTGTATCTTGTTCTTTGCCTTTCTCACTCTACCCTTGCAATTGTCATCCCACTGGTATTCCCAGCCTTCTCTTGCACTTTCTCTGACACCTTCTGTAACCGGTTTGTCTTTCTTTTCACTTTCCTCCTGCTGCTTAAACTTTCACTCTTCTCTCATGTAGCCCCCTGTGCACCAGTGGCAGTACTGCCTTGCCTGGGGTGAAACGATTAAAAAAAAAAGTTGAGTTTTTAGAACTGAGATATCCAAAGGCATAGCATGTGGAATTAGAACAATCTACCCACATAGACTAAATAAAGGGTTCACTTCCAGTAAATATCAACTGAAAAAAGCTAGAGTGTACAACAATTGAAACTCAAAAAGAAAATAATGAAAGAATTAAGATGTTGACTTTCACACTAAGAGCAGTAGCAGTTACTTGTGAAACATATTTTCTTGAAAGATTGTTTTAAGAGAAAGATTTTATAACTGGAAGAAAAAATAATGACATAATCTATATGTTGACTTTCAACACTATTTCAAACGAAAGATTAGGAAGAAAATCCTCATCAATACTGGTAAAAGTAATAACAGTAGACTTGATAAACTTATTTCTCTGAAAAATTGTTCTAATAGTAAGATATAAATTCCTACCAAAAGTAGCCCTTCCTATATGGTCAATGAATCCTGAATTTTTTCTCGTAAGGAAACAGCTGATATTACCATTACCATTAGATATGAGGAGAACATATACTACACTTTGATCCCACCCTGATGATCAGTGTTTGAAGAAAAGCATAACTCAAGTAGGACTAGCTGCTTTGATAATGAATACCACATGTTTTCTAATAAGGAAATGCTTAATGTTACTATCATCACTACATATAAGGAGAACTGATATTATACTTTAATTTCAAGGAGTGAAGAAAAGCATAACTCAGGTAGCACTGGTTGCCAGGTCAATAAATGCCAATCATTTTCTTCTAAGGAAACAGCAAATATTATCATTACCATTACTATACAATTAGCCTCTGATATATGAGTTTACATATCAAATTCCACCTCTACAAACACAAATTTAGCCCAGTATACTAACAAGAGGAATATTACAGGAGAAGTCAATAATAATCCCATGAATTCTGAAAGTTTTTAACATCATTTTGCAAATTTTGTCTAATTGTTCATCAAAGAAAAGAGGAAGATGAGGAAAAATGAAGGAAGACAAGTAATGAATACAAATGTGTTGTTCTTGGCACAGTTACGAATTCATTGCCATTTCAAATACATAGATAAATGGAGGAATATCTTTGTATGATTGCCAATAATTCAAAACAGAAACAACTTCCCCTTCTTCTCCTAATAATGCTTCCCATATTAACAAAGTTGGATATAGATTTCAGTGGTGATACGAATAGCATTTGGGATCGCTTGCACTTCAGACACACTTTTGTCCGTTTATAACAGTAGAAATCTCCCAAAACACTGATGATTTATAATCTTCCAAAAACTTTTTCATATCCCAGACTTAATATAAGCAAAATAGCTTAAATTTTGCATTTAACTCAACTTGACTTCTTTTAGGGGAATTTTCCACAAGAAAGGGAGAATCAGCATCACTCAAAGATAAAAACAAAAATATAATTCTCTGAAAAATATAAAAAAATTACATCAAAAAATGATATTTGGTGCTCAGCATCTGGTGCCAAAATCTTGTGATGATCAATTTAATACATAAAAGGAACTGAATGCATTTTAAATATTTTCCCCAGAACATCTTTTCTCTTTTATATAAATTTAAATTATTTTGATATTTGGGAACTTACACTCAAAAGAATTTAAAAATTATAACGGACATTTTTTGCTACTTGAAGCTGGAGGGTTATAAAAAAAGAACAGGTAAATGTGGCAAAAATTGTGTTAATTCAACTGGATTTTGTGTTGTAGAGCCTCAAAATCCACTTGATATAGTTCATTGTTTAAAAAGTGTATCAAGTTAAACTTGTCTCTCACTTATAACATTAATTTATAAAAGGTTCTTAGCAAAAAAGAAGCAGAAAAAGCAACACTCCAGAATGGATTAGGAAACATGTGGATTTTAGTTAACTTCTAATGATCTTAACTTGATAAATATCTAGAGTTAGAACAAAGTTAAAAACAGTTTTGAAATCTCAAGATTGTTTCAGACTCTGTATAGCATATATCACTTGAGAAATGTTCCACAAATGCCAACTGTCCACAAACTAACTATAGAAAATGGCATAATATGCAATGAAGATAAAATAGTAGCTCCACAAATACTGAGAAGGGACATACTAAAAGGAGTACATGATGACGTACATTGTGGCATAACAGCAACACAAAGAAGTTACAAGCTAGGTAGCCAGAATATTCAAAAGACATAGAGATATATGTTAAGAGATGCTAAAAATGTGTGGAAATAAAAAACTTCAAGCAAGAAAAATTCACTCATGGCCCAAGGAAATGAAGCCATGGGTTAGGATCCATATGGATCATCCACATATCAGAGATTGAGGATTATTCTTAGCATTCAGGATGGCCAGAAGTTGTCAGAGTAAAAAACAGAAAAGCCACCACAACAAAGTAAATACTAAGAATTATATTCTCAAAGAATAGAATACCCCAGACAATAGTCACAAACAATGCACACAAATTTTGTGATCAGAACTTACGTGCATAGTTAAAACCAATTCCATGCATCCTATACAAGACACCACTATATCACCAACAATCTAATGGCATTGTGGAATGAATGATACGAAAGGTAAAAATAGGATTGAAAGAATTCCCACCACTTAATGAAAATATAGAAACATATTTACCAAAAATATTCCCCAGTTACAGATCAATTCCACATGCAGGAAGAAATTGAGTCCTTTGGCATTAATAGGAAGACAAATCAGATCCCCTATAACTATGTGTTTTGCAATAACATAAAAGGCATGGTGCAGAAAGAATAAAGAGATGAATCCAGATGAAGCAAATTTTCTGATAACAAAAGGATACAACACAGCCATACTTGAGAAAAAGAGACAACATATATTAGGACATGCAGATTAGTTCAGAAGCAGAAATGAACTGGATGATGTGGAAATGGAAGGTCAGGAAGAAGAAGAAAACTTACAAAAGTGGAACAGAGCATGAAATGGAAGAAAGTGAGAATGAAAAGACAGATGAATGTGAAAAAGAAAATGAAGAGGGACTAAGATCACAATTAAAGAGAAAAAGACAAAGGGAAGAACAATACAATATAAAAATAATTAGGAGTAGCAAAAGAAAAAGCTGGGAGGTGTAGTATCATATGCAAATTCATAGATAAATATAAACAGAGAATAACTGGAGAGGTGAAAAAAGAGAAAACCCTGTATCACAAAAGACATGTTGAGCTACAACTACCACTATGCACAAAGAAATGTGATATATAGCATTCTGAATATGTTCTACTGTAAGTAGTCAAAGATGAAAGACTGGTGAAGTATGTATTGTGTTGACATTGTAATTTCTTTCTTTATATGTTCAGCTGTACTGCTTGCTTACTTTTTTTATACAGTAATGTTTTCTGCTATAGCTAAAGCAATTCTGGGATCATTTATAATCTACTGCTAGCTTGTTTTTTATATACTTATTATTTTCTGCTATATCTAAACTGATTCTGTGATATTTTGTAATCTTCTGATAACTTGTTTTTTTATATAAAGTAATGTCTTCTGCTATAGCAAAAGTGATTCTGTGATGTTTTGTAATCTACTGATAGCTTGCTTTTTATATACAGTAATGTTTATGCTGGAGCTAAAGTGCTTTCTGCAATTTACTGAATACTTACTTTAAACATTACATGATTAATAACCCTAAAATACTTTTCCTGAATATGCTTGACTGAGAGGGAGAAGTTTCTAAAAGACTAATCTTTTTTGTGATCAAATATGGAAAACAATCAATAAAAATAATCAAATTTGAATCTCCACTTTGAAGCAAATGTAGTGACAAATTCTGAATTAATTTGTGACTAAAAGTTTCTTTTCTTTTATTTATTTGATTGCATTATCATTCTTTTTCTTCTATGTGCCTTGTCCCTTCAGGACATAGGTGATCATGGCTCTCCACTTTTCCCTATCCCTGGTGGCTCTGAGCATGCCTTCTCCTGTTACACCATGCAATCCTCGTTCCATCATCCACCCTGTCTCTTTTTCCTTCTATCTGGCCTGTTAGCATCAGATTCTCCAGATTTCCTTTTTGTTTCCATCATTTCCAACCCGATCCCTAACCCAACCCCAACCCCAACCCTAACCCTACACTACCCAACCCAACCCTAACCCTAACCCTGGTTGTTTAAATTGTGGCCTCCGATTACCAATCCAGGCATCTCAAAATATTCTCGCTGTACAAGTTGAACAGATCCGGTGAAAAGACCCATCACTGTCTTACGCCCCTTTCTATCTTTGTATATCTACTCAATTCATTGCCTGTCCATATGCAAGCGGTTTGCTGCCAGTAAAGATTCTTTATTACTCTCAAGTCTTTCCCAAATATGTCCAGGCTGCCGAGCATCTCCATCAGTTCTTTGTGGCGTATTTTGTCAAACGCCTTCGCATAATCAATGAAGCACAGGTATAAGTCCTTCTTCATTTGTATTGCCCTTTCGGAGAGCATCCTAATCATAGATATGGCATTCCTTGTTCCTGTGTCTTTAACGAAACCACACTGTTCTTGACCTATCTCTGGCCTGATTCTGCTTCTCGCTCTGTTCATCAGGATTCGGACGATCAGTTTTGTTATATGTCTCATTAAACTGATGGTTCTGTGGAGTTCGCACTCATTTGCTCCTGGCTTCTTAGGTAGTGCTATGAAGATAGACTTGCTGAGATCATCTGGTATAACCTCACTATTATAAATTTCATTTATTATTTATCATTCAGTCAGTCAGTTAAGTGCCATATGTGATACACGCTTGGGCAATCATGTCTCGAAAGAGACATGACTGACTGGGCAGAAGATTATCCCGCAGTAGGTTGCCGACCAAGGCTATAGAACCCAATCTGTCCTGTTATTTAACCCATAACTGGAAGGAATAGACGGATTAATACCTTTCTCAAGGGTATTTGCGCATAAGTGAATGCAATGAATTCAACTGGAATTCGAACTCGACTCCCCAATTTCTCGTTCTGAACTGATATCCAATGCATCACAATGCACATACATAGCTTTAAATAATTTTACTCCAAAAGATTAATTTTGAGTGTGTTGTAATAACTTATATTTTGTGTATGGATTCTAACATTGCAGAAAAAACAATAGGCATAACTGTCAGCATATTATGTTTGTTTTATTTTAAGAACATAATTGAAATTCAAAAAATGATTTTTGGTGATTATGGAAAATACATTGTAAATGATCTAACATGTCAGAAGTGGTTTGTTGACCAACCAGTTTTTACATGTTGGATCAGTTACAATAAATACTGTTTTATTCTGGTGATTACTTGCTGAACAATGTTCTATGGTCATGTAAAATATAAAGGATCATTGAATTGTATAAATATAATTTTAAGCATAAAGCTTTTTAGTTGTGGTTTAATTGTGGTTTAGTTGTGGTTTATAACTCTCAAAAAATATCTTGCCTAAAAACCTACAATGATTCTCTGGATTTATCTTCACACCATCAACTTTGAGGAAACCTATAATATTAGCCCAAAATATTACTCCATCTCTCCACTGTTCTCTTTACATCATGTTAGTTGAATATTACTAGAAAGAATCCAACATCTATCCCCGCAATCAGCTCTAAATTGACGACTAAAGATCACTGCTGTGAAATCAGTTTTCATTTATTTCTTCACCCAAAATGGCATATTTCTCTTTATAGCATTTACTTTAAGGTAGATTTTCCTTAATATTCTGTATCTTTTCTTTTTATTAACATTTGTAACATCAACTTCTTGAAATGTTTTCTTACTTGTCAATTCACTTTTTTCACTTACTTTTTAATTTTTCTATTTTTTTGTGACATTTTTATGGTCAGCTAATTTTGCTGTTCTTACCTTGACAATGTTTCAATTATTTTCACATAGTTTTCTGAACTTTTTTCAATTTTTGATGTTGTATTTACATTCTCTTTTGAGTCTACCCTTTTCTTATGATCCATGGCAATATTTTGTATAATGCTGAATTTAAAAATAAAAATATTGTCGACTAGAACTCAGCGTACTTCCTGTTCTTCCCTACCACTGTGACAATGGATGGCTTTTATTTATAAATATGGCAAGTAACCACATTAAAGTAGAATTTCAGGAGTTGTTGATTTACTTAACATTTTTGTTCTATGTATGAGCATTTAGTAAAACCTCTTCTTTGTTTTCCTGACTGAACCTTCTGTTCCTTTGATACTTTCTAAAATCAGTCTTCCTAATCCTTAGCTATTTTGAAAAAAAAACATTATAACACAAAACCATGACATATATTTATTTCAAATATGATGAGCAACCCTCAAGTTGCATAATAACATCCCACATCCCTAAATTAGCTGTTTATAAATATTTCTAACAAAATCAGATATTATAAAATAAAATTGACAAGGTATATTTACCATGTGAATATATCCTGGAGATTTTAGCAATTTGGTTGTTCAATACCAATTTTATTGTGAAAACATTTATTTGCATAATAAAAGCAGACTGATGTAGATGAAAAATATTTCCATTAAATAATTTCATTATATCTTCAACGATTCCATTCTTATTATATTTCCATAATTCTTTACAATTTTTATTCATCATAGAAAATTTAAGGAGAGAGTTAATGACTAAAATATAGACTAAGTTTCCTCATTATGGTATCATACAAACAAGTGCTCCTTAAATATCTTAGCATGCTACCATGTGTCTGCTGCTCCACTGTCTTGTTCTTAGTGGCTTAAGTAGAAGACAGCAGGAACGTAATTTTCATAAGCATATTTTTTAGGAAAATTATTATCTCTTTTGAAACAGTGCCTTTTTGGCAGACATGAGTGCAAATCTTCAAAGTGGTTATGCTTAGAAATATTCAGAGACTTTATTAATAATATTGATTATTTTCAAAGACTCTTTTATTGCACTTTCTATCTGTGAAACTCCCTTCTGTTTATTTTCTTCCTTCATAGCTACAATCTCCAAAAATTTAAATGCAACATCAGTTACCATCTTCTATCTCTTTGAATCCCATCTACTTTTTATCCTTTCTTTAACACCCCTTGTACCCAACCTTTTCTTTTACTGTAACCTCCTGAACACCAGTGGTGGTCTCACCTTGCTTGGGGTGAAATGATTATATATATATAATATAGTTTAGTATGAAACAGACTGTTGATTCTGGGTGTTGACTTCAATGTTCACTTTTATATTTGTATACACTCTAGCCCTAATATTGAACACTTTAACCCATAAATATAGCATATCTTAAAAGTATATTTTATCATTCATATATATATATATATATATATATATATATATATATATATATATCAGCAAATGACCAAGTGGTTAGAATAGTGTTTTGACATAGTTCAAACTCAACATTGTCAATCTGTCAGAGATGAGACTTCTTGATAAAATTGGCCTGGGAATACAGTCACAGCACACAGCACCATTGGACAGTGACTGAAGAAACATATTCTATGTGTTGAACCAAGTCATATGAGTGAAAATTAAATGGATGAAACTGTTCAGAATCTGACACAAATTCACGGGTCTGCATGACAAAGGTTTCAGTCACACTAGCTTTGCTCAACTGTTGATCATGCTAGGTAGTGTACTCCCTCCCAGAAACTGTAACAAAAGTGTACTCAGCATTGTTGCAGCATAATCCATACATGGGCTCTGTGCATCTTGACAAAACACAAATGTACCTCAGTGGACATCTGCAACTAGGATTAACTAGCCACTCAAGCAGAAGGAAGTAGTTGGAAATGAGTAACTAATGATTATGTATGTATGTAAGCCAGGTGTCTATCTATGAACGCGTGGCCAAGTTGTTAGAACGTATACTTTCTGACCATGAAGCCCGAGTTTGAATCTCACCAAGGTTGATTTGTCAGGAA
This sequence comes from Ascarosepion bandense, assembly GCA_037127315.1. Classification (NCBI taxonomy): domain Eukaryota; kingdom Metazoa; phylum Mollusca; class Cephalopoda; order Sepiida; family Sepiidae; genus Ascarosepion; species Ascarosepion bandense. Next base: position 116,901 of record JBBBDQ010029860.1, read on the forward strand.
GGTGACTTCCTGATGTTAGCAGTCTGGAGGAGGTGATTACAGCGTGCAGCATCTTTGAAAAGTGCCTTAAAACTATACCACAGGTTGACCTAAGCCTTGCAAATGAAATTGGGTAGATGGCTCTCTTTGAGGAGTCCTCAATGGTTGTGCTAGCTTGAAGTCACAAATCATTGTGATCAAGGGTTTGAGCATCCTCTCCTTGTTCAGACTGTTGTTTATGCTAGATAGTGCATTCTCTCCCAAAAACTGTAACTAAGGTTCGCTCAGCATAGTTGCAGTATAAACTACAGGTGGGCTCTGTGGGTGTTAAACAAACACAAGTGTGTCTGCATAGGCATCTGCAATGGGGATTATCTAACTGCCTTGGTAGACAGGTATCCTTGAATACGATGTTATCAGCCCTAAGAAGCAATCCTAATATGCAGCACCAATGGAAAGCGTTAGCAAACAATGCCATGAGTTGACCCATGCCTTGTAAGTGAAATTAAGTAAACTGAAATGTTTGTAGGATATTGATGGTTTTGTTAGCAGGATGTTACAAGTCATTGTGGTTGAGTGTTTGAGCATTTTGGCCTTGTTCAAACTACTGATTATGTCAGATTATGCACACTGTTCCAAAAATGTAACTATGCTTAGCATAGCCACAGTATAAACCAGAAGTAGGCTCTGTAGGTTTTGAAGAAGCACAAAATTTACCTCTGCAAGAGGGATTGGCTAGTCAAATTGGCTAGTCAAAATTTACCTCTGCAAGAGGGATTGGCTAGTCACTCTAAAAAATGTGTATGTTTGGAAAATGAGTAACCTGCTATTATCTCTCTATCTTCTTATGGATGGATTAATATATTTGAGAACAAAGTCATTAGCCTCACCACCAGAAAATTAAATTATTTTAATAATTTTTCCTGACTGCTTTTTTCACAGAATAAGAATTTTTTGATGCAATATTGCTAAATATTTTAGTCATTTTTAGAAAGAGTAAATTTCTTTTTATTGGGACACAATAATTGAATTATTTCAAGCAAATCAACTTTTATCAGGGTCAGTTTTATTAACTCCACCTTATGTACTTTCCTTTTCGGCAAACTATATTGCAAACAGTAGGTTTGTACTGATGTGTTTTAACTTAGACATACTATAAATTTTAATCTAACACTGGGCTTTATCTTCCAATGTACACCAAGTATAACGATATAAGTAAAGTTTTCAGTTGTCAGTTTCAATAATAATAAGGATTCAAATGATAATGTTATTGAAGTCGGTGAGAATAAAGCAAAGTGAATTCAATGTTGAGTTAAAAAGAACAAATAATCGGAGAGAACTATAAAAGGAGACATTAAAACCAGCAGATGAAAAAAGAGCAAGAAAAAAGAAAATTAAAAAAAGTAATTACCATAAAGCAAGCAAATAACAAAAAAGAAAATACATCATTAAATTCTGAAATCAGATTTTTTCCTTCTATGTTAAAAAATATATTTCTTTATTATGATATTTATCTTCCTTAATCATCAAACCATGTTTTTTGTGCACATTCTTTTTAAAAAATCTACTTGTGGTTTTTTTTTTAAATAAAAAGAAATAAAATTAAAGATTAAGAGGCATCTTCTATATTTTCTTTCCATTGTGCACAAAATACTTGAACCCTTCACCCTGGCATCTTCTACACATAAATCAAGCTCCAAAATTGGACCCCTGGTGAATGTTTTCAGATGGAGACAGAGTTACATGAAATATATAGGGCAAGTTTCTTTTGCCCATTAAATAAATATGCTGAGTGTCACCAACGTTTTATTCTTTACTTATATTTATTAGTTGGGTGTAAGTATATCTATACTTATGTCATGTCTTTTATCTTGGATTTTTTAAACAACTTTCCAAAGACTTAAATACACAGATTCTATTGTTCAGAAGTGTTTTTCATGTTTTCTGATTGTCTAGAATTTATTAATGTTTTGTGATTGTCTACAAAATATTGTTTTCTGATTGTCTAGAATTTTTCATGTTTTCTGATTGTCTAGAATTTTTTCATTTTTTCTGATTGCCTAGAAATTTTTAATGTTTTTTGACTCTCTAGAATGTATTAATGTTTTCTAATTGTCTTGAAATTTTTATTGTTTTCTGATTGTCTTGAAATTTTTGTTGTTTTCTGATTGTCTAGAATGTTTTATTATTTTTGTTTATCTAATTGTTATTTTTTTATTGTCTAGAATCATTTTTTGCTTTCTGATTATCTAGAGAAATATATGCACATTCTACATGCATGTAATTATGTCTTTATGTTTAAATAGAAACAAATATCAATAGTTCTAAACTCTTTAGCCAAATCCAATTTCTATAAAGTACAATTAGATGATCGTAAATAATTAATTTTGTCCCCAAAACAAAAGAAACATTCAACAGATTATTAACTATATATTTTGCTAACAGTTTATATGTATATTTCTATTCTGGAAATTTATACACAAACACCACCCACACACACACTCACACCCACACACACCCACACATACACACCCACCCACACACACACATACACACATATGCATATGTCATATATCTATATTTAATATGTTTATAATATATTACATATAATATTAAAAACAACAAACATTTTGTATTGATAAATTTTAATAATTTATTTTTTCAAGTTACAAATTTTCCTTCTCAAATAAAAAGGAAATCGAGTCAGAAATTCTCCAAAGTTCATATTGGAAGGAAAGTGCAACAAACACAGTCTCAATGTTTTGACTTTCTTAAACCATCATCAGGATAGCTAGAGACATTTCAGGAGTTTTGTAGAACTAATGCATACTGTGATATCAGACCCTGTACAAAGCCTGAGAGTCATTCAAAGTAGAAGAGTTACAATGTAAGAGGTCTAGCTTATGTAATTATGTGCAAAAGACATGTCAGTAAAACTTTGTTTTCAGCTTGATCTGACTCTTGTAAAGGTAAAGGATTGCAGAAGGAGTCAGGCATATAGAGAACTGACTATTTTTCCAGTATCTACAAGTTCCATTTGAGGTCTAGGCTGAGTTTAAGTCCCAATTTCTCACAGTTGGTGAAAGTTCTGGGTCTGATCAGTGATGAATATTGTGATGTAAGTGAGGTGCAATGTGTTTTTAATTTTACATACCTTTAAGGATGCACACACTTATATCATAATGTTGATTGAAGAAAGTCAAATCATTGGACAATATTTTCTGCTTACATCTTCCAAAATGAACTTCAGACAATTGCTGACAGAATTTCTTCCTTAGCTGAGAAGGATTATTTGTGCCTTGGAAAATTTGATGATTAAAATTGATTGAAATAGGTTTGTTATTTTTTAAAGCATTTGCCTTAAAGAACATTTATTTGCTGGCAAAACACACACACACACACACACACACACACACACACATATATATATATGTGTGTGTGTGTGTGTGTGTGTATTAATATATGTATATTTTTGTATTTAGACAGCAAATTTTCTTTAAGCATGTCAGATTAAATAAATTACAAACAATGAGTTTGCTTATATTTAATAACATCCATTCAAACTCATGGATAATCTTTCGCATATTATAATTGAAATATGTAAAAAATTTCTTACATCATTCAATATATATATATCTGAATATGTCTTTGGTGGTACAGAATTTCAATATAGTGATAAGAACAAAATAAATTTTATTACTGCAGGTCATGCCAAATATTTAAAACAAAAAGTACCAGTTAACCAGTTCCATTCCTCACTCATCAGAACTGTAACAGGGAAAAAGTTATGAAAAAATATATCCATATTTCATGGGTGACATGAACAAAGAAAGGGGAAAATTCTATTGTTTAAAGCTATTTCACTTAATGATGCTAGAGACCCAACAAAGCAAGTCCAAGCAAACACTGTCTTTGTTTACAAAAAGAGGGCCACCTTGACATGATGAATAGCATCTCCAACACCTTCAGATGTAACATCGAGTGTAACCTGACAAAAACAGAGAACCAGTTCACACTAAAATCATGACTGCTGCTCGGTTTATTAATCAAATTATTCACAATAGAGGACCAGTAAGTATTTTGAATGATATCACCAGATGAAAAATTTTTATTCATAATTTTTGAAGGCATGAGTTGCTTAATCTTGACATCTAAGCATTGTGTTGTTCTACCTATATAGTAGACTCCACAACTACATATGAAAAAATAAATAACAGAGTTAATATGATGGGGAAGTAAAATTTTTTTATGCATGGAAGAAAGGATAGAGCAAGTGTTGAACACAAAGTGAACATTTTCTGAATAATCGCACTCATGTAAACTTGAAAATTATAAAAAATCATAATAATAAAATCTTAAATCAGCACATAACCCAGCATAACAATAATTATTCCAATACTGAAAATAATAATGTTACAAATTTATGTAATTTTCAAAATTCTAACAATTACCCATTTGATAAATAGATGACTAATAAATTCTATAGTTTACCAATGTACTATATCATCTAATGAAAACCTAACTATTAAAAAAAAGAACAGTTTTAAAAAGACATTTTCATCTAGCTTCCTTCAAGAATAATGTGTACCAAAACCAAACATCCCTTTCTGCATATTTTTGGCAGTTAAAAGAAACAAATAAAACCTCTAAGATAAAATGGAAAATTCTGAAACAAAGAAAAATCTGAAAATCATTTTATTCCATTTTCCCTCTGTGCCTGAATGAAAAGCTGCATATTATAAAGTTTCCTAAAAATAAACTATTACTAAACCATAGAAATGAATTGGCTGTATTATGTAAAAACTGTAAATATTTCACTTTAAAATTTAATTAATTATAATGTTCATTTATAATTTATGCTCTAAAATTACATAATAATTATTTTATTATAAATTAATGACACACACACAATGCTTATTTGTTTTTCATAACTCCAGTATACCTTAGCATACCATAATTACTTATTTAAATTTATATTTTAACTCAACATATTTAGCCCCTTTAACAAATACGAAAGTATAAACATTTAATTACCCTAAAAACCTAAAATCTGAAACTACTGTCCAAAAACCACTGTCTACACAGTTGAATAATAAGTGTTCCTGTTATATATCTTCTCCAGACAGATGAAAAGTGTCATTTTATTATGACATATTTAACAATTCACCTTCATACAACCTAAATGTTCAACTTTATAGTTCAACCAAATTCTTAATTTGGTTGAGTAATACTGACACACCCACAATAATATTGTTTAACTTACTCCAACGACCCCTCCTTAACTTTTTAAATAACTATCAATTCATTTTATATTTTCCAAAATAAATCATTTTCACCATTTATTTTAAAATAGCAGCTGAAGAAGAACAATAATGTTTTGAAACATGAAGTGTAGTGATATAATGCTTTTATAAACCATTGTAATAACAAAATTACAATATATATATATATATATATATATATATATATATATATATAGCATGTATATATATATATTCAAATTAGGAAGATCTGCTGATTACAATACCATGGTTACAGTCTTTCAGTATTGTCAGGCATTATACATTAACTGATTATTCAATGCTTTTTGAACACATGACAGGAAATTTAGAATGCATAACAGGAAGTTTAAAATAAAAGAGGAGTCAACAGTAGCAAAATAACAATGTACATACTTTCATCCGGGTTTATATGAGCCCAAAATATCTTTTCTAATGTGTATAAATCTGGACAATATTTCGGACCTTTCATTTAGCAATCTTACTCATTCTGCAAATGATACTATAAGGAGCTTTCTTTTTTAGCACAGCCTGCACATTTGTCTTTTTTTAAATTACTTTTAGTACATCCTACATATATTTTGCTCTGTCCATTTATATCTTAAACTTCTGCTTTGTAAACAAATTCTTCCTTGTATCATATAATATATATATTTGTATATATATATCATATTATATAGATGGAATATATATTACAGTAATAAAAATGCTGGCTTAAAAATAAAGCCTTAGGATATATAATATATATCCACATGCACACACGCACACATTCTATAGACCAAAAATTTTTATTTTGGGACACCCTCTGGATTTAATAATTAGTAGGTTTCATACCTTCTTTTGTTTATTTAATTCCATTAAGCTGGGGTGCTGAAACTATTTAACCTATTAGCGCATAGCATCTAATTTTTATAGTGTCACTTACCAAGAATTTAACATCTGCCAGCGCTAAGCTTACCACTATCAAATCTGATAGATTAAGACTTAAAATTACATAGGATTTATACAGTAAAGTAAGAAAGTAAGAAAATGAGCTCATAAATTATTATTGAAAAAGTTATGTAACCTTTAATTTTTAAGCATTTCTTCAAAATACAAAGTGTAGCCATAAACCTTTGATTTAAGATATATATATATATATATATATATATATATATATATATATGAATAATGTAAGTAAAGAACAAGTAGGAAAAAGTGTCTTTAATCTAACATGTTTCACTTTAACAAGCTTCTTCAGAGATTCTGTATCTCTGAAGAAGCTTGTTAAAGAGTGAGAAACAAAACAAAACAGGTGGAGGTAAATGTCATAATTGATAATGGTGTCATGAGCAACCTTTTACCACAGAAGGTATTCAGAAAATTATAGGGTGTGCAACTAGGAAAGACTCCAGTATGTCTACTTGCATTTAGAGGTGATGCATTAAAACAAGCAGGCACATGTCTCCTCTGGATGAGGTAAAGAGACACATTCACCAGTGTCACATGCCACAGGGTGAAGACAAATGAACCAATACTGATAGATGTCCAGAAAACTAAGCTTGGTGACATTCAATTTTGTAGTATAAATGGACAACCCTAACATAGTGAAATTCAGGTCATAAAAGAGTAAACAAGCAGTAGAATTACTGCCCAAATGAGATTTGAAAACATTGGAACAAATCCTCACAGAATTATCTGACATATTTGATGGGATAGGATGTCTACTGGGGGAGTACAGGATAAGCACAGACCCCAAAGTACTGCTAGTTATCCACCCACCATGGAGAGTTCCAGTATCACTGAGGGACAAATTCAAAGAAGAAATGGACTCCCTTGAGAAGGAGAGAAGCATATCATCCATCACAAAAACCACCTTATCAGTAAACTTATTTGTATGTGTCTTTGAAGGTGAATAAATCCATTTAGTCATGCCTAAAATATAATGACTTAAATAAAGTCATACAAAGACATTTGGGAATGTAGTCTTCATACTGCATGGAACTAAGTGGTTTATAACTGTTGATGTAAAATTAAGATATTGGCAGATGAAGTGACAGCTTTAATTACACCATTTGGACAATTTTTCTTCAACAGATTTTCAGTAGGGGTAAAATGTGCCCAAGATGAATACCAGTGAGCAATGTTTGAGACTTTTGGTGATATTCTCTCAATATTGAATGATACTATTGTGTAGGAATTTGAGGAAGATGGCAGTGGCTATCATGCTGCACTCAATGAACTCCCAAAAAGAGCTAGGGAAAAGAACTCCAGGTAACTCCATAGTCATCTGAAATATCTTTCTTTGGGCACATGATGTCAAAAGATAGTACAAAAACCAGATCTGAAGATGATCACACACATGGATCCTCCTGAAGATAAAAAAGAGTTAGGAAGTTTTCTGGGGTTAGTAAACTACCTCAACAAATTTTCTTCACATCTAGCAAGGCTTACTAAACTTCTATAGAACCTGATGTCCAAAAACAATGAGTTCACTCGGACTCCTCAACAAGAAGAAGCCTTTGAGTAAATTTTTTTCTTTGTTTTTTTTAAAAATCATATCACCCCAAGCAAGGTGGTAAAGCCACTGATGTACAGGGGGCTACATAAGAGTGAGAAGATTAGAAAAGAGAAAACCAGAAACTGCATCCTAAACAGGAAACAAGGGATGTGCCTCTTCACCTGTTCAATAGATGTGGAAAGGAAATTAGCAAAACCATAATGTTAAGGTGCTTCACACCCATAACACTGCAGGACTTATAGCAGTACTGCTCTAAGACCAAATACCCATAGTATTTACCAGTAATACACTAACAGAACCAGAAACTACTCCAGCATCAAGACAAAAATGTTAGCTCTTGTGTTGGGATTGAAAAGATTTTATCCCAGTATATGGGGGCACAGGGTAATGTTACACACTGACCACAAACCCCTAGTGTCTATAGCATTGAAAAACTTGGCACAAGCATTACCAAGACTAGCAAGAATGCTACTTAGAAGTAAAAGGGTACAACTTCATGATAAAGTATTGCCTAGGCAAAACAGTCTTTATTGCAGATTGCTTATCAAGAGTATCCCTCTAACTAGAACACCAGTGAAGAGTATTGATCTCAATATACATATGTTGAATCAACACCTCAACACATCACCAACATGGTTACAGATTGTAAAAGAGAAAACCATGAAATATCCAATTCTAAATGTGTTAACAAATGTCATCACAGCAAGATGGCCAACATACAGAAGCAGCTGGCCACCTACTCTCTTGCTCTACTGGAACTTCAGTAAAGAAATGGGAATACAGGATGGTGTGCTGTTGAAAAAGATTATCATACCAGCATCATTCCAGTGAGACATACTACAGCAACTACATGCATCCTACCAGGGGATCAAGAAAACAAAGCTAAGAGCAAGAAGGTCAATATATTGGGTAGGGATCAATTGAGACATTGAAGATGAGGTTACAAAATTCCCAACATACTAAAAACACCTGACAAGCCATTGAACACAGGCTCTACTCCAACATGAGACCTCATCCTACCTCTGGCTGTACATAACTACTGATCACTTTACAATGTAAAGCAATGATTACCTCATCACAGCTGATCAATTTAGCAAGAGTCCATTCATAAGATGCCTTCATTCCACCATATCTGCAGCAGTAATAAAACAGCTGAAGCAACAGTTTAAGGAAAGAGGTGTACCAGAGATAGTCTACATTGATAACAGACCCCAATGCACTCATGATGAGTTTGCTTGCTTTTCCCAAAAATATAATTCCATACATATCATTTTCTCACCCCACTAACCTCAATCCAATGGATTCTCTTAGAGAATGGTGGGGGTATGCAAAAATTTATTCATAAAAGCCAAGGAATCAGGCACCTGTTGATGATAGCTTACAGAGAAACACCTGTCTCAAATCACCAGCAGAACTACTCAATAGTCAACCTATGAGAACACCTCTTGTTTTCAAACAACAGCCAGGAGATGAACAAACTTAAGACTGCTTTCATCAAAGTAGAAACCAAGTAAAGGAATGTCATGACAAGCAGCATATACCACTGTCTGCAGGTCAATATGTCTAGACACTAGACCAAAAATGCAAAACTGTGGAAACCAGATGTCATCATGCAAGCCACAAAAGAGCCTTGATCATACCCAATGAAACATAATAATGGGAGCATCCATTGCAGGAACCAACACTTCCTCAGACCTGCACAATTTTCAATATTAGCAGAAGTTACTTGAAGGTCTTGGAACACTTTCATCCATGAGAGGATGATTCTAGTTGGTATTTATTGGTATGGTTACACTTAGACATTATTTCTGTTTTTTCATTTAGTAATTTATTTTTGTCTGGGAACAACATAATAGCCAATTTTTCCTCCAGGCATAATCTGCATATTTTACCACTGTTGTAAGGTTAGACTGTTTTTACTATACTACAAGTTATATCGGGGTCTTTTCCATACTCTAATTCTAATTTTCACACATGGTTTTCCAAGACCTTTAAGTAACATCTAATATTGAAAATTGCATGTTCATAAAAGATTCCTGTTAGGTGAGTGTTTGGAAAACAGTAAAACCAGTTATTGTAAATTGCCTGAAGACATTGAAAGATAGAAACAAAAGTCATGATATAGCTTGTTTCCAAATGAAAAATATTCAAAAGTTCTACAATATAATTGTATTGGACACTTTTTAATACAACTGTGTATGGGTCTAATTTAATTATGACCAAAAAAAACTAAATAATTAAATAATTATATATATATATATATATATATATATATATAATGAAATAATATAGACATATTATATCTATTTTTATGGAAATCCTTTCTAGTTCTCTATGCAGTCTTTTGGTGTTAAGTTGAAAAATTTATCAAAGTAGACACCATAGTTTTTTCTTACCCAAGTACTTTCGCTCTCCTCCAAAATCATTTTCATGAGTGTATTGCAAAAACAAATTTTTTGTAAATGCAATTGTTGTGATTGTGATTTTTTAAATCATGCATGAACATACTCAGTAATAATTATTTGAAATTTGAAATTTGAAATTTATCAGTTGTAGTTATGGTGTTATTTTTTAAAACAAATGTCACAATGTAAGTGGGGGTCTGACCAAACAATGGTAAAAATGTAAAATAGCATTAAATGTTGGTCAATTTCATTTCAAAACGTTGCTTCCACACTTGTAACAAATTTTGTTCACTTGTGGTTGATTGCTTTATTTTATATATATATGTGTGTGTGTGTGTGTCTGTGTGTCTGTGTGTATGTCTTGTCAGTTTTAGTCTACTCATTGCATTATGAAATAATGTATGAAATAATCTAACAGAATTGAGCAACATAAAACAATTATGATCAAGAATTTCCCAAATTTATTCTCAACAAGCAAATAAAATTAGTCTTAAGTAATTTTGCAAATAATGTTACAAACATGATAAAAACAAAAATACAGTTTATTCTATTATAACCAAATATACCCTAATTATAAACATGATGAAAAAAGTAAACATTAAAAATTTAATTAATTGGTAAAATCTTGCATTTCCCACCTGTGAAACTCCTTTTCAATTATTTGCTTCAATGATAACTACAATCTTCAAAAATTAAATGTAACATCAATCACCATCTTCTTTCTTCTTGAATTCCATTCATCTTTTGTCCTTTCCTCTCCATATTTTCACTCTTTTTTTCACTTTAATTATCTGTACCCCACTTCATCGCAGAAAGCTATGGCAGCCTACTGCAGAATATTTCTTCAGCCCAGTAGATCATGTCTCTTTTGAGACATGATTGCCCAAAGTGTGTATCGTGTATGGCACGTAACTGACTGACCCCACTTCATACTAGTGGTATTTCCACCTTGCTTGGAGGGAAATGATTAAAATAAATATTCCTTAATGATCATAGTAAATACTTAAGATCTATCATTTTATTACAAATAGTTTAAAGCGTCTAATCCAGTCATTACCAATAATACTGTCTGCAAAATCACATGCCTTTTGAGAGATTGCATCTCCAACATTAATAAGCAAAAACCTACATTAAATTCTTACATTGGTCACACAATCAGTACGCTTTCTCAGAGATTAACATATCCCTTATTGAAACTTAGTTCAATTTGTACATATATTGGACATAAGACTACAAATACCAAAACACAATTAAGATAATAAATTACAATACACCATACACTCCACAGAAAACTTCCAAGCTCTGATACTACTGTCTAGATTTGATAAAGGAACCACAAAGTTATACATAGCAGGTGAGTACCCCAATACAGAATCATTACAAACCTCATCAGGTGTACAAGAAGGAGGAAATGAGAGCCCTAATCTACTTTATCTCTTCCAAGTCAATCTCCTACAAATATACAAACACACATGTGAAAAGAGGGGCACTAATTATTTAAGCATTCCATACCACATCCCAACCAAACAAATCAACTAGCATTTCAATTTTCCTTCCCAAGGCAAATGTACTGATGATGGGGGTGGAGCTATACTGATGATATAGGTATTCATAGTTTGAATAGTTGGGAATGATACTGAACAAAAAAATCAACATCCTCTAAACAATGTTCTAAGGAATAGAATTCAAGATAATTCTTTCTGAACCAGAAACAATGATTTGGAATTGGAATGAAAGCAATGATGGCTCCTACCTTGAATCCATCATTAAAATTCAGGTTGTGGAATTAGTAAATACTAAATGCTTTAAATACCTTGGTGCATGGATCAGTTATAACAAATTTAGTATAAGAAATTAGGAAATTGACCATAGAATAAGTTGTGAAAGAGGTAATTTTGCCTAATACCACAAAACCAAAACATTAGCCTGAAAGCTCAACTTATATATTTAAATAATCTGGTTAGATCAAGACTTTCTTATTGATGTCATACATGGTACCAAATTTATCCAGAAATATGTAAAATGTCAGCTAAATACAACTGCTTTCTTAGAGTGATGGTTAAAAGTAGTTTTGAGTGATTAAACCCTGTAGGTCTTTTGAACTTTGTAAACTGATGCTAGAGAATCACAGAAAAAGAACAGTACCAAATAATAGAAATTATATTCCCTGAAGACTTTCAACAGCAGCAACAACTAAAATAGATAGGACATATAACTCTAAGACAATACTGGCATAATCAACATGCTTACATGTCATACTACTTCAGACTTAAGGTCTGAAGCCCCCATCAATACTGGAAAGAGCAATAACAGTTACTAGACTTGAGGAGCCTATTTTCCTGAAAAAAATATTCTATAGTGGAGAAGGAAAAGAAATAATAATAATAAAAAAATTTGAAACTAATTATAAAAAGAAAAGAATATATTATCTGCATGGAGAAGAAAAAATGTTAAACTGAAAAAAAAGTTTATAAGCATATTGGAAAATGAGAATTGTTCCATATTTCTGTAACCAGTGATATCTGTTTACTCATATAACAAAACATTAGCAATAAAAAATATTAGTTATTTTTAAATGTTACATTTATTTCTGCACAAGATTGGGTCCTTGAGCAGCAATTATGATATTTGATAAAATTGTGACATAAACTGTCATTAATCTTCTTTTTCTATGTAACATGTTCCTTCCGGATGTTGCTTACCATGGCTCTCCAAAATTTCCTTTCCTTTGTAGCTCTTAATAAATTTTGTCTTTTTGCTATCTCCTTTAAAAACCATCTCTGACATTCATTCGCTCAAGCTTGCCAGGTAGGTTGTGCATTGTTTTCCTCTGCCCTACTTACTCTCAATCTGTTCTGTGAGTATCAAATTCTCCAAGCCCTCCTTCCTCATTACCTAGAAATCTTTTTCCTGATGTAAAATATAAGTCTCCTTTTTGTTTTTATTGTCTCTAGAATTTTGTTGTTGCTCACATATTTGGCTAATGATATTCTCAGCATCCTTCTGTAGAACCACATTTATGTTGCTTCAAGTGTCTTCTTCATCTGTGAGGTGAGTGTCCAGAAAATACTGCCATATAGGAGGACTGATATAGCATAACAATTCAGTACACTTTTCTTGGTTTCTAATGAAATTTTCCTGTATCTAAATTTTTTGCTTACTTGGTTAAAATTCTTACAATAGGCAATGTATTCTCTCTTTTTGGGAAAAATGTAAAACAGATATTGTTGAATACCATGTTATTCTCTGTTGCTTTGTATATTATAAAATAAAAAGCAGAATTAGAAAAAAGAAACTATCAAATTTGATTTTGCTGATAATGTTTAAACATTATTCTTCAGTATTTGTCAGTCTCAAGAGATTATGAAATTGTACATTGGATAGTGTTTTAGGCACAATATCTCTTGTGGATTCTGCTACTTCCTGTCTTCCCAGTGCACAAAGCCTGGGTAGGGAGATACTGTTACGCATGAAGTAGGTACACCCTCTCCTCATCACTGAAATGTAAGTGCTTATATACATGGTTCAAATGCTATTATAGAAGTTGCTATGATGTTGCTGAATACAGCCACAAACTGCTTCAAAGACTCCAACTTCAGGTTTTTTTCTCAGGACTGATTCCCAAAACCTTTCCCATAAGTGGGTATAGTTGCAAGGGAGTAGTGGTACTTAAATTCAGAGTTTTCCTACTCCTAGACTAGTTGCCAGCCAAGTTTAGAAAATACAGTTTAAATAGTAACTGGGGCAAGTAGAGATATATTTCTATTTTTACCACAAGTACTTGTGTGAAAGTGAATGCAATGACATCAGCTGAAATTTTAATTCAACACAGCATTTATATTTTCCTCACAAATAACAGTTTCCCTACATGCACATCTTAAACATTATTATAATAAAAATTATTGTTTAGTTGATAATACTTAAACATTATTATTTAGTTGATAAATCGCAGACATCATTACTTAACTGATAATGGTCAAATTTTATTTCTGAATTGATGCTTAAATATTATTAGTAAGTTGAAAAAGCTTAAACATTACATTTTAGTTGATAATGATTAAATATTATTATTTAGTTGATAATATTATATATAGAAAGCAGTGATTAAATATACTGTTGAAAATAAAAAACAGAAAAAGAAACTTTATATATTAAACAGTAAAGAGGTACTAGTTAGACCAATACATGGTTATTTAAGTGCTAAAGAACTGAATATGCAGAGCCAACAATATATTAAAGGATAAAATGTTCACCATTTACCTGCTACCCAGATTTCAACATATCGGTTTCATCTGATGAGACCAATATGGTTGAAACCTGGTAACAATTTTTATTAAAATTTTGAAAATGTTTAACTTTAGAATTTTTTTGTAATATTAAATATATTTTTAGTCACAAGAATATTTTCTCATTCCTACTTTCTTAAACAGAAAGAGTTGTTTTGTATTTCCAAAATTTTGTATTCATCTCTTTTTATTTAAATTTGTTTCGTTTTTGCATTGTATATCAAGAGCCACCTATACATTTGTCTATTATTCTGTTTGAAAGAAACTTTTCTGCCTCCAAAAATTCACAAACCCTGTGACCAACAACAATTTTACTGGCTGAATGACTTGACTGCCTTCAGAACATTGTTTAACCAAAGAATTTTTTTTAATTCTTCCTAGAAACATTGTTTTGTCAGACTGGAATGTTTTTGGTTGAGTTAATTTGGCAAAATTGTAAAACCAGTGTATGCTGAGGACAGTATCAATGTATTCAAAAGATGCCAAGAAGGGTACAAACAAATTCAGGATATGCTGAGGAGGGGTACCAACAGATTTAGGTTGCGAGTAAACTTAGGTAGAATGAGAAGTCAAAGAATAATATACATGAAGCACTAATAAAATCTTCTTCTTTGTGAAATGAGACTTTGAGATGAAGAAAGATCTTAAATAATTTCTCAATGTAAGAATTATCAATGAGGAACAGGAAATCAATGGGCTGAGTTCAAATTCTGGTTAATTCCATTTTGTCGATCTTTTATTCTTCAGGACATTTGGTGATCATGTCTCTTCCTAGTTTTTATCCTTTTTAGCTCTTAGTAAGGTTTTTCTTTTCATTATCCTTCCCACTCTCCATTCTGCTATCTATTTATACAAGCTCATTAGGTGAGTTACTTGCTGATTTACCTCTGTCCCATTTGCCTTCAATACGTCCTATATCAAATTATTCAAGACCTCTTTCCTCATTTTGTGCCCTAGAAATTTAAATTCTCTCTTTGGGATTCTAAGAGATCTTTTGTTTGATTTTCCTTAAAAATGCCTTGTTACTCACATGTTCTGTTCAGGTTATTCTCAGCATCCTTCTGTAGAACCATGTCATAGTTGGTTCTAACCTCATCTTCATCTCGATTGTCCACTTCTTTTTGGGATACACCTGGCTGTTTTTCAGGTTGCATTAGTGCACCCCAGGCACATGTCTAACAAACATTGATGGTTCAATTCTTATCACATTGACTGCTAATCACAAGTTACCTCATGGCTGGCAGTTTTTATTATGATGCTGACTATGAGTTATTTTGTGCTTGAAATTTTCAGATACATTTTTATCTGTAGGCACCAACACAGAGTTTATTTTCTGTTAAACTGTTAGTGTGGAAACAATGTTAAGACTACAGTTGAAGCTATAAATGAACTCATAAAAATTTTTATTGCCCAAGTGGGCATATGTTATAAAGCTGACATTTGTAATCAGATTTCAGAATTGGCCACTGGTAGTCAATGTGTTAAAGGAATTGTGGGGCCTTATATGTTGAAATTTGAACTCAACTGGAGAATCCATATGTTGTTAGGAATACCCAATATTGCTTGGGTAAAATAATTCCCGAGATAATTATAAACCTTCATCATTGCTTAATTTTATTTTGCATGATTAAAATTTAACATTGTAGTCATTAAAACATGAATTATAAGCAGAATCAGCGCTTATTGCTCTCAAACCCTAGTAAAGGGGAAGCCTGTGTTTTGGAACCCTAGGCAGTGCATTATGAACCTTGCTATCTTATCAAGATTTGCTTTTTCATGCTTACATTTATATAGGTACCACCACTCAATTGCCCATAAAACAGCATAGCATGATGTTAAAAGGGCTCAAACTTAATAAAAACAAAGTTTTATCATCAAAATGTTTATGCTATTATTAAGAGAAAAGATCAAACTTTGTTGTCATTATTTTTTTTAATTTTTAATCCTTTCTAATTTGTTCAAAATTTCAATTTAAAATTTCTTTTTTTGTTTTCCATCAGTGATTCATGCTATGATTACTATTAAGCAAAACATAATATTACAAAAGTCATTTTTTGGCATTGAAAGACACATTAATTTGAAAATTCTTGCAAAAATCAACTAATTGTGTGATTTTAATGAAACTTTCAGGACTTATTTACAAATAAATTAAATTATTTATACAATTATTATTTTTTAAAAATCTTGGTAAAAATATATTTTATGTCTGTTACCCACCCACCCCCACTCTAATTAATTGCATAAAACTTCTAGAAATACATTATCTATACCAATTTTTTTATTAGTTAAATGCAGGACTCACTAGCAAATGTAAATCATGCAATTTTTTTGAATTACGAGACCATTTTTCTGAAAATCTGCTCTAAATAGTAAAATCAAAAATGCATTAAAATTATGCTATTTTTAATGTAGATAAAGTTTTAATTGATTTTATAAATAATATAATTTTAGGATATCATATTCTAAAGAAAAAAATTTCAATGAATAATGAATTTTTATACGAATTGTTTTCATTTTTTTTTTGCTAATTAAAGTTTCAAACATCTTTTTAAATTTCTTTCAGTTACTCAGTGTCTTTGGTTATTAATTCATTATAAATAGACTTTATTTACAAATCAAAAATTCATAAGCTTAATACAAATCATTCAGAATTAAGATTTTTAATTTTTTAATTTCTATATTTTTTTTAATTTCTATATTTTTTTTAATATGGAAACATATAAGAGACTCATTATTAAAAGGTTACATGTTTTAAGAGTTCTTCTTACAAAATGTTAAACTGGGTTATGTCAGCTTTTGGTCACCATACTTCCAGATCAATTGATAAGTGCTGATATCTTCTACTTGATAAGTCAATGAGTCAGACCATAGTGATTAAGAAATACTTTTATTCTAAATTTCATGCCATAAACAAATAATACTTGTTTCAAATTAGATTAATTTAACTTTAAATTTGATAATTTTCAAAAAATAACAACTGAAAGATGTATATATTATTTTTGCAAGATTTTTAAAACCAAGAATTAACTTTTGTTTACAACTATTGCCCATTTCACACTCCACCCACGTCTGTTGAACAGGTGAAGAGGCTCATCCCTTGTTCCCTGTTTAGGATGTGGTTTCTGGCTTTCTCTTTTCCAATCTTTTCACTCTTTTCTTTTTTTTAATTTTTTCAATTGGAGTAGATATGTAATGATTGCTAAAAAATGATCAAAAAATTTAAAATTTAAAAAGAAATCTCAAAATTTTAGATTCTAATGAATATAATTTCTGTTTGAAATACACCAGAGTATTTTGCTTAGCAGAAATAGTAAATTTAATCATTTCACTTTCAGTTAAGCTAAAATTAAAGTTTCAAGAGAAAGTTTTTATTTTTTAAAATTCAATTTAAAACGTATGCATAAAAAATGGAGTGGAGATATCTACATTTATATTTGTTAAAAATTAAACTATGCACAACTGATTATTTAAAGATGAAAACTTTTTTGCGGATTTTGACATCTGGAGTCTTTTTTAGTCCAAGTCAGTGAATTTGTTTTGCTTGTGCTAAGTCTTGAAAAAAATCACAATATAAAACTCACAATTTTTTATCAATAATGTTGATGTTATAAATCTTTAACATTTTAACAAATAAAATCTCAAGTTGAAATCAAAAACTGCCACAAATCAGTGTTGATTTTAATACATAACTCAATAAGTCCCAGGCCTCACATATAGATGGTGCCATAGGATTTTTATGAAGTACTAAATTTCAAATGGCATGTAACAAAATTTTGACCCAAACAGATTATTAGTTTACAAATTACAGTGAAGTTACTGTTGCAAATTTAAGTGAAGTTACTGTTGCAAATTTTCAAAACAATAAAAAATCTGAATTTCATGTGTTGATAAAGCATTGCTTTCTGATGGGAAAAACATCAAAAGGCAGTGTATTCACCATTTTACATGAATATTTGTCAATGAGAAAGCTGTATTCAAAGTGGGTGCTGCGTTTACTCACAGTTGATCAAAAACAACAATGTGTCAATGATTCAGAATGTTATTTGCAACTGTTTCAATGCAACAAAAAGAATTTTTTGTATAAATATGTGACAACAGATGAAACATAGATCTACCACTTCACTCCAGCATCAAATATGTAGTCAGCTGAGTAGACAGCAGCAGGTCAAAGCAACCAAGGATGCAAACACCAGCAGGCAAGGTGTTGGTCTCCATATTTTGGGATGCTCAAGGTATTTTGTTCATTGATTACCTTGAGAAAGGAAGAACCATCAACAATATAGCATTGTTGGTGCATTTGAAAGAAGAAATCGCCAAAAAATTGCCACAAGAAGAAAAGTGATCTTTTGCCAAGACAACACACCATGTCACAAGTCGATCGCAAAACTACATGAATTATACCTCAAATTGCTTCTGAATCCACCCTGTTCTCCAGATCTGGCCCCCAGCCAGTGACTACTGGTTGTTTGTAGACCTCAAACAAATGCTCCAGGGAAAGAGATTTGGCTGAAGAAGTGATATCGGAAACTGAGGTGTATTTTGAGGCCAAAGACAAATTTTTCTATAAAAAAGCATCAAATTTTTAGAGAAGCATTGGAATCAGTGTATCACTCTAGAAGCAGACTATGTTGATGAATAAAGTCAAATTTTGCTTAAAAGTTGTTGTTTTATGTTAGGTTCAGAATTTATGTGTTGTGTTATTTAAGGTGAAATGATTTATTATGATCTCTTATTTGAATTTAGAAACATTGTATCCATTGTCAATTTTCCTAGTTCAATTATTCACCTATGTTGCATATAATCCATTATTATTCATAATTAGATGACAAAAAAATTTGTACTTTATATGAATATTATCATATGAAAATTGCGGTAGTAGAAGGAGTGGCATATCAGATTCAGGTGTATCATAGATTCAGAGGTGAGGGCAAGACCCTTGCACCAGCCCTGATTATAAGAGAATGCATAATTATGAAATTGCAGCTGAAAAAGAGAGATGCCTCAATTATTTAGATCATTTCATAATTAATTTCATGTCTTGATTTTAACATCATGTCTCATTAAGAAGAAAAAGAGAGAAACAACATTTTTAAACATATCAAACATTTTTAATTTATACTTTAGCACATCTAAAGTGGATCAATAATTTAACTCTAGTCCACATTTGTTAATGTTTTGTGATATTGAAATCTGAAGGTCACTGGAATAGTGAAAAATGCTTTTTCAAAGCTAAAGTATTAAGAAATATGAAAAATGTTATTAGGAATATAGAAAAGAGTGCTGAACTGCTATGTAATATATCTATCCACTACTATGGCAGTGAATGCTTTTCAATTTCTTCACAGATAAAGAGAAGAGTTGAGGCAACAGAGAAGTGATCCTACAGAAGGATATTGCTGAGAATACCATGGATGGACCATGTGAACAATGAGGAATCTTTAAGGAAAATGGCAACAGAAAGAACACTTGTGCTTAGAATCAGAAATAGACAGCTGAGATTTCTAGGTAAGCTGACGAGGAAAAAAGTTTGGAAAATTTGACACTCACAGGAGTAGTAAGGAGAGAAATATTGCTCAGAGCTACAAAGGATAGTTGTGAAGAGCCATGATTGCCCATATCTTAAAGGGAAATTTTTCAGTTTTGCAGGAATCCAAGACACACTATTTCTCTTTAGCACTTAATATTTTTGCTAGTTTCTATAGAATCTTGATTTTAAAAGTTTCTATTATATTTGGAATTTTGACACATTCACTTTTCAAATGACAACTTCAATGGATGAAGATAATGAAGTTTGTTTTTGTTTTTTTTTAATTATTTCACCCCAAGCAAGGTGATAATGCCACTAAGAGACAAGGGGTTACTAGAACTGAATGAGAAGGCTTTAGTAAGGGGAAAGGAAAATAAAAATCAAGATTTAAAAAGCCACAAGATAGAGACTGATGTTTCATGTAAATTTTTTAATATTGTGGATAGCAGGGAAGTAGGAAATTGGAAGGGAGTTCCACAAGTGAAAAGTTAAGAAAAGAAATTATTAGAATAGAACTTACAATTGCCACTAGCTATTCTAACAGTAAAACACTAAAATTCATGCAGTCAAGGTACCAAGGAGGAAAACAATTGCTATGAAAATATTTATAGATAAGACAGAGGGAAGCTACATCGCAGTGGTAAGAAAGTGGCTGAAGTTGAGATGCCAGGTCTAGACTAATAATATTGCAAACATTTCTTGAGGTTTTGTGGAACTAACTCCTAAGATGCTTCCAAGATTACAACAATCATAACTATTTTACATCTAGGATTAACCATTACCATCTCTACATATCCTCAAGAATTGTAATCCTAATCTCTCACTCTGTACCCTTCTACCTCAAGAATTGTAATCCTAATCTCTCACTCTGTACCCTTCTACCTCAAGAATTGTAATCCTAATCTCTCACTCTGTACCCTTCTACCTCAAGAATTGTAATCCTAATCTCTCACTCTGTACCCTTCTACCTCAAGAATTGTAATCCTAATCTCTCACTCTGTACCCTTCTACCTCAAGAATTGTAATCCTAATCTCTCACTCTGTACCCTTCTACCTCAAGAATTGTAATCCTAATCTCTCACTCTGTACCCTTCTACCTCAAGTGGCATTTAGGCATTGTACAGAGGGAAAATTAACTCTAACACTAGTAATCAACATTTCACAGTGTCTTCTAAATATATATGTAGGTAAATAGTAGGCAATATAAGTTTTATAAAGATGTATAAATATACATTGATGTAAAAATGCGTCAAAATTGTTGTCAAAATATATTATATATGGTAATGGTAATATTAGCCGTTTTGATTGCCATTTTGATTGTCCTTATTTTCCCTTCATGTAATGTGCTATCGATTTTTGTTGTTGCTGTTATTGGTTATCCTCAACTAATGTGGTTTCTGTTATTTGGTACAGCTCTTCATCTGTCGTTCTATAGTGCCCATCAACAATGTTCAAAGAAGGATGGCTTTTGTCAAGACATACAAGCTTCGTTCACTCGAAGCCTTTCCTCACAATTTATCTTAAGAAGCATTTGTACACAGCTGACAGTTTGCCATACATGACATCCATAGAAAAGTCTCTATCTGATGAGGCCATTTAAGAACATGACCAGAGTTTTGAACCTAAAATTTTGGTTTTGCATTAATTTGTAATGTTGGACTAAACTATTTCTTGCACAGCTTCTCCTATGTTCAATGTGCCTTTCTCCTATCCTAAATTTGTTATAACTGATTTATAAACTTGCCTATTTGAAGTGTTTGATATTTGGTAAATCCACATCCTGAATTTTTATGATGGATTTAGTTTACATGCCATCACTACTTTCATTCCAATTCCAGATCATAGTTTCTGTTTTGGATAGGATTATCTATGAAACTCATAATCTGATTCCATATTGAAGATAAATATCACAATATTTCAACGTCTTGCACCTTAAAAACCTCTTTTAATCTGACCTTCTTACATCCAGTACAAATTCAAGAGTTACTTATATAATATCATCCACATTATTCAACATTGTCTCTTGCTCCTTAAACCAACATTTGAGGCAGTTGGGAATGCATATTTTCCATTTCTAGTCTCTTTTTTCAATCTTTAATAGCAAGATGAATCTTCATATTAATCATTCTAATTTCTCTTTGATGACAATGTCTTATCCTCTATCCCCAGTGTAAAACTTTTCTATGGATATTCCAGATGATTTACTAACCAACATTTCAAGCTAACTACTCTTCCTGACTTACTGCTAACATCCACTTTTGCGTCTTCTACTTTGGAAACTTATTTTATTCTCAGCCCACTTTTTTAGATTCTCTTACAGTTATTCAATTAATTTGTCATTTACTCGTCATTGCTCTTCTTTTCTTTTCTGCTCTCCCCATCTCTCTCTCTCTAACTCTCTCACTCTCTCTCTCTTTCTCTTGTTATTTCTTTCTCTCTCACTCTCTAACTCACTCTCTCTAGCACTCTAACTCTCTCTCTCTCTTGTTCTCTCTCTCTAACTCTCTTTATCTCTCTTTCTTGCTCTTTTAGCTCTCTCCTGATTTTTATCACTCACCCACTCTCTCTCTTTAACACACACACACACTCTCTCTCTCTCTCTCTAATATCTTTGTTTTCTGATTTTTCTCATCCTTAATTTTCTTTCTTTCTCATACATACTCTCCCTATTTACTGATTCCTTCTCTTCCTTTTTTAATTTTTCACACTTTTTATGACTTTCTCTATTACTTAGTTTCATTATTTCTCTCCTCCATCTCTCTCTCTCTCTCTCTCGCTTACTCTCTCTTTTACAAAGTGACTTCTTTTTCTTCTTCTTCTGTACCCTTTCTTTGATATTCACTGATTCATCATTTTAATATTTAACCCCAATTATTTCAAAAGTTAACTTAATTCCCTTGGGAGTACATTTTGATATTAGTACAAACTCTTCCAAAACAAGCTTACCAACCTAATGCAATGTTAACTCGTCTTGTAACATTTTAATGCCCAACCAATTCTACCCACATCTACTTTGTCAGATTTCATGATGCAATTTTTTGACAATAAATTTGGTATTAACCAACCAATAAAAGGCTAATTTTTATGATATAACACATCACTCAATAAATCCTGGGCTTAACTAATAAAACAACAACTTTTAAGCAAAATTCATCAATATAGTCTCCTTCTAGGGTGATACACTGATTCCACCTCTTTTCTAACAATTTGATGCCTTTTTTTTGTAAAGTGATTTGTCTTTGGCCTCAAAATACACCTCAGTTTCCAATAACACTTCTTCATTAGAGCCAAATCTCTTTCTTTGGAGCATTCTTCTAAGGTCTACAAACAACCAGTAGTTGCTGGGGGTCAAATCTGGAGAATAGGGTGGATGCAGAAGCAATTTGAGGTGCAATTCATGCAGTTTTGCCATCATTGCAATCGACTTGTGACACGGTATATTGTCTTGGTGAAAGATCATTTCTTTCTTCTTCATTTGTGGCCATTTTTAGATGATTTCTTCCTTCAAATACACTAATAATGCTATATAATATCCGCTATTGATGGTTCTTTCTTTTTCAAGGTAATTAATGAGCAAAATATCTTGCTTATTCCAAAATACAGAGGCTAAAACCTTCTTCACTGTTGTTTGCGCCTTTGGTTGCTTTGGACGGCTTTCACCTGCTGCTGTCTGCTCAGCTGACTGCTGATTTGACTCCAGAGTGAAGTGGTGGAGCCATGTTTTATCCATTGTCACTTATTTATGCAAAAACTCTTCTTTGTTGCATTGAAACAGTTACAAACAATGCTTTGAATTGTCGACATTTTGTTGTTTTTAATCAACTGTGAGCAAATGCAGCACTCACCTTGAACACAATTTTCTCATTGACAAATGTTCATGGAGAATGGTGAATACACTGCCTTGTGATATGTTCAACTCCTCTGCTATCTCATGCAAAACGAGTTTGTGGATTTTTTTTTTTTTTTTTTGTGTTTTCCAGGACAACTGCCAATTTGGGGCAACCTGAGTGTTCAGCATTATTTGTGCCTGTACAATCACATTTAAAGTGAGCATACCACCTCTTAACCATTGTTTCTAATAGAACAGTGTCTAAATAACACTTATCAAGACATTGCCTTCCCATCAGAAAACAATGCTTTATCAACACATGAAATTCAGATTTTTTATTGTTTTGAAAATTTGCAACAATAGCTTCACTTAACTGTAATTTATAAAGTAATAATTTGATTGAGCCTAAATTTTGTCATGTGCCATTTGAAGGTTAATGCTTCATAAAAATCATATGGATTTTTATTAGTGGCACCATCAATATGTCAGGCCCGGGACTTATTAAGTTATGTGTTATTTATATTAAATATTTATGCTTCTACTGGGTACAAAGTGGAAGCTTGTTTTTATATTGTTGTCAAGTTAGAAACCAATTCATCAGTATTTGTCTATACTTCTGAGTTGAGGTAGTATTTACATTACTTACATTCCTCAGACTGTTGTCCTCATCTTTATTGCCATATTCACAACGTTTCAGCTCTTGTTCACTCTGGCTTTCTTCAGGTGATTGTGAAATGCAATTGTGATTGTGAAGATGGCTGGTGCATATAATGGTCACAATGTCATGAATATGAATATGGCAATAAAGATGAGGACAACAGTCTGAACAATGTTAATAATGTAAGGCGATCCACCTTAAAATTACTACCCTGTGTCAGATTTTATTATGTCAGCCAATGTTTTGATGCTAAAAGCAGTATTAACTAACCGATGTTTGTAAACTTTCAGGATACACTGGTAGCCACATGATATATAGAAAATACTATGAAAATTTCACAATAGATTTTTTGTAAGGAATAATATTTTATTTTAGGCAATTGAATGACAAGACAGAAAATAGTGAAGTGTCACATTTTGTTCTGAGAAGGAACTTCAAACTCAGGGTAAACAGCATTGTTCATTTTGTCATTCATTATTCTGCAGATATTTATATTTTCATTATTTACATTGTTTAGACTATTGTCCTCATCTTTACTACCATGTTTATGATATTTCACCATTGCACGCTCCAACATTCTTCAGGTGCTAGGAATTTTAAAATGAACCCTTTATTTTGATCACTGGGATATGTCATTCTCATTCCAAGTGTAATGCCACTTCTGGTAACCATGTAGTTATCTCTCTTTAACTTTCTAAGTTATTCGTTTACCATGGCTGCAGCCTAGTATTGAATTCAAAACCCTTTTGGTCAAGTCACTGGAACTAACCAATGTCTATATCCACTGGTCATACATCTTTGAATTTATAGGACTAACTTAATGTCTCAGCAACTATTTTTTACAAGAGCTCATATTGCAATCTTTGTCACTAGAACTTGTATCAGTAAATTCTTACTATCTCAAAAAATTTTTATAATGTAAAATATTTTCTGGCTTGAAATAAACTGCAAAGGTTTGATAAGCCGTAAAAAAACAAATTGATCAATCAATCAATCAATATAGAGATTACCATTGATCATAAGAAAGATATAGCTTCAAAAGATAAAAACAATATTTTAAAGTTATACAGTGATCAGAACAAAACATTGGAAATTACCAAAGACCAGAAATCAAAAAAACAATCAAAAAGAAATTAAAAAGTATGGTAAAATAAAAAATAAAAAATTGACTTGAAAAATGAAAATCGTAATAAGCAAGAAAATATTCAAAGAATTGGGTGTTTTGAATATAAATGGAAGGATATGAAGAGAATTGGCTAAAGACATAAAAACAATGAATCTGAAAGAGAAACATGTAAGTTGGTAAAAAAGTACATGAAAACTATTTTTGAACAATAACTTTTAATGATGAAAGATATAACCTGAAAAGATATAACCTGAAAAGATATGAACCTGAAAAGATATAAACCTGAAAAGATATAACCTGAAAAGATATAACCTGAAAAGATATAACCTGAAAAGATATAACCTGAAAAGATATAACCTGAAAAGATATAAACCTGAAAAGATATAACCTGAAAAGATATGAACCTGAAAAGATATAACCTGAAAAGATATAAACCTGAAAAGATATAACCTGAAAAGATATAACCTGAAAAGATATAACCTGAAAAGATATAACCTGAAAAGAGCAACAAGATATTGAAAAGTGATTGGTGGGGACACAACATTGAAAAGTGTAAAGGAATTTGAACAGAAATCACAGAAGAATGAAAAATTAAATTACAATCATTGGAAAAATATTAATAAGAAAAAACTGGGTTTAAAAATGTCACAAAATGTGATTTCACAAAAAGCTAAAGATTAGTAAGCAAAGGATATTAATTGATTGAGAAAAAATATTCAAAGAATCTAGTGTTTTCAATATAAACAAAATGAAGATATACAGAACATGAAGAACATTGGATAAAGGCATGAAAGCAACCAAACCATCACTAAGTGAACATCACAAAGAGAAAAAATGTGAGTAAAGGAGTACATGAAAACTAATTTCTCAACTACATTAGATGGACCTGATTGCTTTGCTACAGATTTCAAATCAGCTATAATAACTATTGTAAGTTATGTGAAAATCAAAACAGTAGAAAGTTTAAATAACCGATAGTTAAATACCTGATGAAGGTAATAGAATGTCAAAGTATCCATTGAAGTAAATACAAAATTAAATAATAATTTATTTAGGTCTATCAGATACTGTGTTCAACCAAATATATATTTATTTGGCCTACATCTTTCAGATTTATTTATACAAAGACATTTAGGATGTACTTTGTTTGCATGTAAAACTTAACACCCACAAAACAAGTTATTATCAATATTTTTAATATCATTTGCATCATAAAATCTGACATAGTGTAAATGATTTACACTAAATAATATATATATATATATATATATATATATATATATATATATATTACACAAAGTTCTCGCATATTCTGAACAGCTGACCTTATCAAAAAAGGCTTCAAAGACCCCAGTTTAATGGAATGCCTCTTAGCCTCTCCAGATATTAATTCAATAGAAAAGTTGTTATTAAAAGAGTTTTTTTATGAAAATACAAAACAATATTCAATCAATTTACCTCTCTGTGAATCAATCAAAATTGCTGAAAGTAATGTTAAAATCAAAACAACAGAAAATTTAATAAAAGCAATGATTAAATGCCTGTTGAAGGATATAAAATGTCAAGGTGTTAATATTAACATATTCAATATTAAATAATACTTTATTCGGTTAATCAAATGTTTTCTTAGACAACTTCTTTTAGACTTACATTTGTTTTGAACTTAATCCATATCATCCTAGTATCATTTTAAACCTATTTCTTCTTTACCCCAAACATTGGAACCATTTTGCTTAATATCTATATTTTTTTTTACTTCTAGCTTGGAAATTTTCCAACATATTTTAGTGAACTTTTCACTTTCCAAAATTATAATTTATAATTTAAATTTATAATGATAATAATCCATCAAGATAGTCATAGGTTGACTGTAATCAAGATTAATGAGTCATTCTGGATGGTTACATAGTATTTGCTATATCAGAGCTATATATACAGTGTTACACAAAAGTTAACAACACATTATAAAAAATGTTTTTTATATGTTTCTTATGCCGTTATATTAATTAAACTTTTACTGCTCGTAGAACATATATTTAGGGATTCAGTCCAACAATCACAATTTTTTTTAAAATCTAAAATGTATGTCACAAAGAAAAATGATATTTAGTAACTCAAAAATTTACAACATATTTTATTTACAACAGCTTTTTTTATAAAAGTGTTCAAATTTTACAAGAATGTTCCAAATTAGGATGGAGTTATTTTTTAGAACATTCCAGATTAATTTTATGTTTACTTTTAGGAATGATTAAAAGTATTGTGTCATTCTTTTTCTGTCAACTGCCTTAAAACATTGACAAATGGGGAAAAGTAAAATAGTTGATCAAGACCTCCATAAACATATTGTTGATGTTCATACAAATGGACTTGGTTATAGGATGATATTTAGTCAGTTAAATGTGCCATTGAGTTCAGTTGGTATGATAGTTTGTCACTAGAAGAAGTGTCATTACATTCATCCCCAAAAAGGCTCTGGTTGTCCTAGAAATATGATGGAATGTATGGCAATATTATAGGCAAAAAAAGGTTGGCAATGAGCCCCAAGTTGCACTTAAAGAACTTTAGCAAGTACTAGAAATAAGTGGAGTAAAAGTGAGTATAGATGCAAGTAGCCATTCACTTAGTTGATATGACATCTTTTTGAGTACTCCAAGAAAAAAAAACAACTTCTTAAGTGAAAACAGATTCTTGCCAGAATGGATTTTGCAAAAAAGCATTGTATCAAACCTGCATCATTTTGGGAAAATGTACTTTGCTCAGATGAAATGAAAATTTAACTTTTTGGCAGAAATGCTGTGGCAAAGGTCTGGAGAAAGGAGGGTATTGAATATTCACCAAAGAATACTATCCCAACAATAAAGATTGGAGGCAGATCAATCATGATTTGGAGTTGGTTTAGTGTCCATTGTGTTGGGAACATTAAAATAATAGAAGTAAGGATGAATGGAGCATATTATAGAGATATTTTGGAGAGAAATCTATGTCAGAGTGCAGCTTCACTGGGCTTGAAACCAAATTGGGTCTTTCAACAACACAATGATCTTAAACATACTGCAAAACTTGCAAAATGATGGTTAAGTTCAAATAGAATAGATGTTCTAAAATGGTCAATCAATCTCGAGATCTCAATCCAATTGAAAATTTATGGAGATAGCTGAAACTGAAAATTCAAACAAATACTGCACGAACCAAAGATATTTTGTCATGAAAAATGGAAAAATATTAGCCAAGAAACATGCAAGAAATTTGGAGGGGCCTACATGCTTTAAATAGCAATAACAATTACACTACAAAATATTAACAGATGATTCAGTAAATTTATTGTAAACTTTTGTTATTAAATATTGTTTTTTTCTTTTTGAGATATTTTTATTGATTATTTTTAAAAGTTTGATTGTTTAACTAAAGGCTTAATTATATGTATTATTAGCAATAAAAGTTTCATTAAACTGACTGTGTTAGAAATACCTAAATAAAGATATTTTTATAATGTGTTGTAAACTTTTGTATGACACTGTAGTTTTTAATTCAGTTGTCCTTCTTCTAGATTGGTTGTCACCCAAGGCTGAAAAGCTAAGTCTGCCATACTATTTAACCTATATCTTGAAAAAGAGATGGATACATTTTTAAAGGGTATTTTCACAAAAGTTAATGTAAGAAACTTAACTGTTAGTTGGACACAAAACAGTATATTTATGTATTTTCGACTGTTGGCCTGAATATTCAAGCAATATGATTAACCAAAAATATGTGTTCTCTCTTTGCATATAATTTCCTTTAAAAAAAATTCTCAAAATATTGACAAAAATAAATAAACAAATATACTATTTAATAAATAAATCGAACATCTATTCAAATATGATTATCCACTAAAAATATTGTTTAAAGTGATTAATCCAACATTTTTTTCACTTTAAACATTATCTTTAATGGATAAAAATGAGCAATTTATCGTGTGAATTTCAGTTTGGAATATCTATTTTTATTCAAAAATAATGATATTAACTTGTTTGGGAATTATAATGTTTCATCAATTCATATTCCCCCTTCTGACACAAGTTCAAATCTACATTTGTTTTTTTTTCCTATATTTAAACTATAGGATGTGCAGATGTGTAATGGATCATGACTCAGAATGCAAAATTTGTGAACAGAGTTTGACTTACAATCAAGTGTTTTAAATTTACTTTTGTGAAAATACTCTTTGAAAATGTATCCATCTCTTCTCCAAGCTATAGGTTAAATAGTATGGCAGATTTAGCTTTTCAGCCTTGGGTGACAACCAATCAAGGAGAAAGACAGCTGAATTCAAAACTGCAATGCCATGCAAAAGTTTACAACACATTACAAAAAATGTTTCTTTGGTATGTCTAACACAGTCATAGTAATGAAACTTTTTCTGCTAATAATACATATGATTAAGCCTTTAGTCAAATAATCAGATTTTAAATAGTAATCAATAAAAATATCCCATGAAGAAAAACTAATATTTAATAACACAAAAGTTTACAGTACATTTATTAAATCATCTATTAATATTTTGTAGCATAATCAGTATTGCTAATTACAGCATACAGGCATTTCTTGCATGTTTTTTGGCTAATTTTCTTCCATTCTTCATGAAAATCACAATTTAAATCACACCATGCTTTATATAAACAAGAAAAAAAGCAGGACCTAACGGCAAACCAGCCCTGATGAGTGAGAACATCATAACAGTGTCCTCACAAAATTTTGAAGTCAGCATGAACCTGTTCAGTCAAACTCTTTGTGCTTATCTCCACCTCAGTATTGAGTAACTAGAATAAAAACCTGTTTGCTAAAATACATTTTATCAGTAAAAACAACTGAAAAAAATTTGGCACTAACTTTATCACAACTCAACACTGTGTGTGTATACGTGTGTTTGCGTGTGTGTGTGTGTGTGTGTGGAAAATATTACCAATATTGGTTGCTTATTGTGAGAATATTGACTTGCATAATGAAATCTGACATAGTGTATAATGCAATGATAAATAGATGCATTTTACAAACTATTACCATTGAAACGAATCATCATTAAATACGACTGTTGATTTTATTATGTACTTAAATATCTTTATTTATGTCCCCATTTATTGTGCTAAATGAAGTCTATTGGCTTTGAAAACCATTGATCATCAGAGTAAACACCTCTCAAATTTATTTGATTGTTTTGTTGATGAAAGGTCAAAGAGTTGATAAAGGTCAAAGAGTTAACAGTGAAGGGAAGAGAATTGCTAGAAGCAAAAAGGGAACAGAAACAAATTTAGTATTGCAAACTAATTTCTGCTTTAAAACTAGATACAATAAGATGCAGATGAGGACCAAGTGATGATCGTAAAAATATGTGATGAACTCTGATCACCGCAGAATTTGGCACTATAACACAAAGAAATTTATTGATGCAAATATGATTTTTTAAATCAAAGTTCTAATAATATTGAGAAATAATATAAATAATATAAATAATATAAATTTATATTTATTATTATAAATATAAATTTGCATGAAAAAAATAATTAACAGTTTAGGATCTTTTTTCTAATTTTAATCTATTTCTAATTTAATTTTTCTAATTAATTTAATAGAAAAATTAGTTAGAATTGAAATTAGTAGAAAGACAAAAAGGATCTTAAAAGAGGAAGTAGAACAATGATTCTGAATATAAAACCATAGAGAAGGCAAACCACTCCACTGTCTTTCCCAAGATGTCATAGCAAGTTATTTATAATAAAAGAAAGGAATCTGTGGAGAGCTATGATCACCTATGTCATGAAGGATAAAATTCTACACTGAATTCTAAACTGAGAAGGCAACAGACAATGAGAAATCTTTCTTTCCCAGAAAGTCATGGCTTTTCATAGATAGAAAAGCCAAGAAAGTTGTTGAGAGACATGATGTCCATTCAAAATGAGTTTAGATTTAACATTTGTATTTATATTAAGAGAAATCTTTGCACAAATTTATATATATTTTATTCATATTCTCTCTCTGTTACCTCAACTCTCTCTCTCTACTCACATTCACTGTAACTGTCTCTTTTAACTCACTCACTCTTACTCTCTTTTCCCTCTGTCACCCTCTCTCTTTCTCTTCTCTATTATGTTCAATCTCATTCACTCTCACTATACTCTCTCTTCTGGTGCTTTTCTCAGTCAATCTATTATCATTTTCTCTCTCTCTCTTTTACTCTTTCCTGTCCCTTCTCTCTCTCTACTTCTCCTCTCTCTCTAACATTCACATTCACTTTCACTCTCTCTCTCACCCTCTCTCTCGTTATTTTTGTATTTCATTTGAATCTGTTTTATATCAAGTCCTTCTGTCTTCCTCAATATGGTCTAAATAGTTAGCAAGGTTGTCTCACTAAAACAATTACAAATGTGTATGAGACACCCTCATTGGGTGTCTCATACTTTCGGCCTTGTGCCACATCTAAGCTATGCTTAGAAAACCCCCCCTCCCTGTCTTAATCTGTCTGTTATTTCTCTCTCTCTCTTTCTTTCTCTCTCTCTCTCTCTCTCTCTCTCTCTCTGTTTTTCTTCCTTCCTCAACACAAGCCAATGATATCAGCCAGAGGTTTTGTCCATCCATAAACCAACCAACCATATCCAGCTGACTGCATTCATCCCCCAGTATATCTCATTCATGTCTCCAGGAAAACCTCAAGGAAAAAAGGAGCAAGAAGACGCAAAAAAAAAGATCCTCAATGTTTCTTCCAGTCTCATTCTACTTTCACTGGCTGGCTGCTTCACTGATTGGTGGGGAAGGGGGATGATGATGATATTCAATTTCCTTCTGGAATAGTACTTACTTTTTGATCTTCCCTACACCCCACCATCACTAGTCACTTGTCTGTCACAAACTGGGCTAAATCAGATCCAATTATTGTCTGAACTGGAATTGTAAAGACTATAAACGTAAGCCTGGCCAAATTGTATGTAGATATCATCATTATTGTTTTCTGGTCCATCTCAATGATTCAAACACCAGCCACTAAGAAAAACTAAACAAGACAAATTCAAGAAAATTCAGTCCTTCTTTCTATGATTTGCTTTTTTTTTTTTTTATAACTATCTTATCAATCTATCTGAAAACAAAAAAATATATTTTTACATCATGGATATAGATATTCTGACAGGTATTCATAGTGTCCCAATGTTCTACACATATGTATATACATACATAAATACATACTTATATATATATATATATATATATATATATATATATTCATTTTACTCCAAGCAAGGCAATAATGCCACTAAGATGTAAAGGGTTACTTTGAGTAAAAAAAAAATAAAAAAATATTAATTAGGAGAAAGAATAATAAAAGAACAGGATTCCGGAAGATTACAGTTGACATGGCATTCAAAGTTTTGAAAATTATAGTAGAGAGGAAAGCAAGAATTCAGAAAGAGACCTCCACAGGTGAGAAGTGCAAGAAATGAAACCATGAGAATAAAACTTAAGTTTGTATCTAGCTATTTCAACAGTAAAACAATGAGACCTAGTTGCCAATCTAATCTTAAATTTATACAGTTGAGGTATTAAGGGAGAAAGCTAATTAGAACAATTGCCATAAAAATATTTATAAAAGTAAAGAAGGAAACCATGTTACAGCAACGAGAAAGTGACTGAAGTTGAGATACCAGATCGGAACTGATAACATTAGAGACCCGTTTTTGTATTGTGTCAAGAATCCCAAGATATACAACAAAAGTAGCACACAAGATATGGCAGCAACATTCAATGCATGGATGAATGGTAAATTTATAAAAGTGTAAAATGGATTCTGATGAGAAAACCTGTCTGGCAGGGCACAATTAACCTACTTTCTTAGCAGCAGATCTAGCAACAATTGATTTAGTATAATCATCTAACTTCCTGTGAAAAATATTATACCCAGAAGGCATAATGAGATGCTTTCCTGGAGGTTAGCCTCAGTCATACTGATGGAAGGAAAGAATATATATATATATATATATATATATTCAATAAATCAAGAATAGTTCATCTGACTGAGTGACATAAGACTTCTGCAGTCAGATGATAGTTTCTCTTGGAGATGCAAGTTCAAACTCCACTAGATAACATATTTCTATGATTAAGTTTTCTCAGTAATTTTGTTAATAAATGTAATACATACTTAAAAAAAAACAAAAAATACACACACACACACACACACACACACACACACACACACATATATATATAATGAATGCAATCTTTTTGGTGTTGTCTTATTCTTCTTAATTGTTACACATGATGTTACCAGGCACTATTTTTACTTTCAGTGTTTTAAAGAATACTAGAATTTAGCCAATGAGATCTTGCCAAACACACAGACAAACATATTGTTCTTGATAATGACTGACATGTACTCGAACAAAAGCAACAGCACAAACATGAACTTCAGAAAGTTTATCCACAACTTTAACCCAAGTATACAGCATCTCATTCAAAAACTGTAAAAGGACAATGAAAAATTAAACATTCAAACATTGTCAGATGAATTTAATCAAATTTGTCCAGATATATACATATTTCACTTGACATGGGAAATTTATTTAGCTGAAAACAGAAAAGAAATTGATAATCTCAAAATCACATTTGAAAAAACCCTGTCCCTAACTTTACCTATGAATTTAGTCAAAAAGATAAACTTCCATTCTTAGATGTTCTTGTAGAATTCAGTAATAACACATTGACTGCATTGTTATACAAAAAATACTAGTAGAATCAATATTATTTAAGATTTCACATGTCCCTTAAAAAACTTAATTTCTGATCAAACCAAATTCAAAGATAATTATACTGGACATAGCATTACATTCACTTTATACCTCTCTGACCATAGATCAGTTAGGATTCATTTAAAGACACTCAAAAAACTACCAAACTCCATACTTGTGGAAACACAAGTCTAATATCCACAGCAAAAGAAGACTAAAATTAATGGAAGTACTAATAAAAAAAAGAAAAAACCAACATTAAATAATATCAACTATGAACATGGCCACAATGTGCTGACCATGTTTTAAAAATAAAATTAATTATTCAATAAAAATAAATAAATATACTATTTAATAAAATAAATGGACCATTTACTCAAATTTGGGTGTTCATTAAAAATAGAATTTAACTAATAAAATCTGTCAGATTAATGAATAAAAATCTATCACTTCTTTAGAAATGGCTTTGTTTACATTGGGAAACAAATATTAGTGGGAAAACATTCATCAAATAGCCTTCTTCAGATTAAATATTCTTGTGATGTGAAACATTCTACCATACATACATACATGACTGGGGCGTGTGTATATACTGCTTATATACAACACATTAAAATTTCCCTTCTCTGATTCCATGCGTCGATGGCTTAGGGAGTAGCAACTCCGACTGACACCAAATCGGTCGAGTTTCGATCCCGGTCAGAAGCAAGTGGATGCGTCTAGCCACACTGATGAACTGTGATACAGCAAAACAGGCTTGTATGTGGATGACTAATATATATATATATATATATATATATATATATATATAGAGAGAGAGAGAGAGAGATATACATATAGGGTAACTGAAATGTAAATCCCCATTTTAAAACCCTTATAATTTTTTTATTAACTATAATTTTTATAACAAACAGATATGAGAGGAAAATGTTTAGCAGGAGGTAATATTTAAAATTCGATATGGGTACCAGATTTCACTACTAGCTTCTCAAGCCACCCAGAATTCATGTCAACTGATTTCATCAGGATATCTTGTGGTATGGAAGACAATGTTAGATTGACATATGTTTCCTATTTATTCTTTTTTCTACCATATATATATATATATATATATATATATGCATACTGGGTGCAATGGATGAGTTGTCATCTAAATTATGCGGAAGTGAAAATGGAACTGACATTTAACAGATATATTTACCAAAATTATACAAAAATAGAGATCTTGCATCTTTTCTGGACCATCTTCTTGTTTAAGTTGGTGAATATGCTGCCATAATCTTTGTCTTCAGTTTATCTTTGGTGCCACAAGGAGTTTTGTTAGTCTCTTGCTCAATTGTGCACACACGCACATAATGAACAAGGGGGTTGCAACCTGGGGAGTTAAGTGGCCAGATGTAAGAGGTGAGGTAGTAAACAAAAATAGTCTGACAGTCGTTACTGAGTTCTCCTGTTTGTGTAGCATGGTGCAGAGTCCTATTGTCAGATATATGGTCTTCCACCAGTCACCCTCTTGACCCAGGGCAGCACAACCTTCTCAAGACACTTAATGTAGACCTCTGTGTTGAGTCTGAGGCACCATGAAAAAATAAATGGAGGAATAATGTTGCCATCTCTAGTGATCACGCCAAACACTATAATGTGGACTGGATATATCATCCAATGGCTTCCAAATCTTCTTCACTGTCCTCAGATTAACACTCAAACACACTGAAATGTTTGGATTAGAGCTTTTTTTTTAGCATGAATGATAAGCTGTACAGCATATCATTCCCAAATTTCTGGTGCAGTGAATTGTGTCATGATACTCTTTTTCTCATAGATGGTGCCCAACTGTCCCTACTATACTGTGCAGGACAAAAAGCAAACATGAGCAAAATCATAAATATAAAATGGTGACAATTTATACATCGCACCCTCTGTGTGTGTGTGTGTGTGTGTGTGTGTGTGTGTGTGTGTGTGTGTGTGTGTGTGTGTGTGTGTGTGTGATTATCTCTATATTTGATCTGTTTGTTTCATGGCATACCAACTCCTTATGAAGCATTTAATGCTGAAACTGTATTTTCTTGGGAACTTTGCATTTAAAATATATGTTATTCTGCTTTCATAACTGAACACATGGTAGTTGATACTCTGCTTTTGTGCATATACATGTTTGTCTGAACATAATTTCTAGAGGCGGTGATATAAGTATTCTATGTTGTAGTTTTCTTGAGGTTATATTTAGGAAAACAGTTTGATTTCTTTTAAAATTGTAGGATATTATGTAGATTAATCTTTCATGTTGATTGATGTATTATTGGTAATTTTACTATAAATAGATATTGAGGATATTTTTACTATAAAAATGTATTGTTATACTTTCATAATGTTTTTATTTTGTTTGAAGGTTCACTATTTGCCACTAGCTAAGACCCTAACAGGTGCTACCACTCCAGGTCAGGGTGAACCTGGAAACAACAACAATTAAAAGTTGGTTCCACACGCTCAAAACCTCCAATCTCAGGATCAGAGTCCTTTCTGGCAGTTGTCGTTTATCATCATTTAGATTGTTCGAACTGTTGTCTTTATTGCTATGTTTACAGCATTTTGGCCGTTGTACTCTCTGGCCTTCTTTAGGTGCAAGGAATTTCAATACGGTTCACAATAGAAAGAGAGAACAACAACAAACTAGCATTCCTGGATGTACTAATATCTCAAACAGAGAGTGGATTCAAGACATCAGTATACAGCAAGCCAACATTCACTGGACAATACCTCAACTTCAACTCCCACTACCCATACAATGTAAAGAAAGGGATCATCTGCTGCTTGCAACATTTAGCAAAAGTCATAAGTGGCAACCCAAAAAAATATAAGTATCAAATGGTTGGTGTAAGCAGTACCTATAATGTAACAACTACTCAGGGTACATGACAACAGCTCCAATGAACATTTAAAAGGCACAGGGAAGCTACATTAAGGCAGTAGGAAAGTGAAAGAAGCTGAGATGCCAGATCAGAAACAATAACATTGCAAATCCAGGACTAATATGTGTGCTTGTGTGTGTAATTTTCTTAGTCTGTAAGTTACTATTTTTCTCTTGTTAATGCAAAATAGTAATCAGTACAACTGAATATGTTCTCATCGAATATACTCATTCATACATAAACAATGATCAGTTTGACAAGGTTGAATTGGAACTCAAACTCAAAAATGACCTACAATCTATTGTTAAACTGAAGCAAGAAATGGCTCGTTAATTTTAATGCCTCAAAATAAAATTTTAATTGTCTAAGAGAAGCTTTTTTGCTTGATGCTAACCTCCCAGAGAGTGACTCTTTGCAATTTCTCAAGTTAACATTTTCTACTAACATGAAGTGTAAAAAGTATATTGAATCAAATGCTAAGTCTCTAGCTGAGAAAGTTGTGCTAGAATGTTGTGTTAGACAATTTTTCTTGCCAGAATCAAGCTTACATATTTATAAGTCTACATTCTATCCATATCTATCCATGCATTGAATATTTCTGCCACATCTGCTCTGGTACTTCTGTCATGTATTTAGAGATTCTTCATAAAATCCAAAAAAGGATTTGCAATGTTATTGTTTCTGATCTGGCATCTCAGCTTCTTTCACTTTCCTACTGCCTTAATGTAGCTTCCCTGTGCCTTTTCTGTAAACATTTTCATGATAATTGTTCTGATGAGCTTTTCTCTTTGGTACATAGATTTCATGAATTTAGGCACAGTACAAGATTGATGACAAGGTCTCATCAACCTACAGTTGAAATGGCCAGATGTGACCATAAGTTGCATGTCAACAATTTCTTCTATTGCACTCTCGCTTGTGGAACTCTTTTCCATTTTCTTGCTTTCCAATCACTTTACCTTAAAAAATTTAAATATAATGTCAATCATTATCTCCTGTCTTCTTAATTTCTGTTCTTTTATTGTTCTCTCTCCTTACTCATGTTTTCTTTTTTGCATATTCTTTCAATCTCAGTAACCACTTGAATCTTAGTTACTTTATTGCTTGCCTGGGGTGAAATGATTAAAAAGTAAAGATAAAATTTTGGGCCAACTAAATAAAAAACAGATTCTAGACTTTGATCTTACAATATGAGAAGGAATTTAGCACTGAGTCAAGTATACTTCATGAACATAATTGTTTATATTTACCTGTAATTACCAGTTATTCATTTCATGACAAGCACATTTGTAAAGATGCTCAAGATTTTTTTAAAACATATAAAGATTAAGCATTAAGAATTTCTAAAGAAACAAATTTTTATTAAAAAAAAAATATATGGTGATTTTCTAAGCATAGCTTAAATGTGGCACGAGGCCAAAAGTCTGGGGCACCTAATGAAAATCAAACTCACTTACTCATAATTGTTCTAGCTAGCCAAGGTTGCTAACCATTACATCATATTGAAGTAAAAAGGACAAAAAGATATACACTCCTGATCAAAATTTTAAGACCACTTAAAAATCATTAAAAAGAAATATTTTTTTACGGATAGATTTTAAACTCCTCCCACTTAAGGTTACCAATACTACAATCTAAAAGGTTATAGAAACAAAAAGCTACATTCCAAACATTTTATTTAGAAATTTACATTTTTATAAAATGAAGCAATTTACACATGATCAAAATTATAAGACCAGAGACAAACATTCTACGAAATTGTACAAAAAGTGTATGAAAACATTCAACAACCAAATTTAATAATGAGTTCTACCTCCACTGCTTTTGATGACTTCAGAAATTCTATCAGGCATGCTAGAAATAAGCGTTTCCATTAAGGTGTGGGGGATGATGCTCCAGCTTCTGAAGATGGCTTCAT
Source organism: Ascarosepion bandense (assembly GCA_037127315.1). Taxonomy (NCBI): domain Eukaryota; kingdom Metazoa; phylum Mollusca; class Cephalopoda; order Sepiida; family Sepiidae; genus Ascarosepion; species Ascarosepion bandense. Next base: position 156,073 of record JBBBDQ010029860.1, read on the forward strand.
GAAGTTCATTTTTTGTTGAATATTGTTTGCCATTTCGATAAACATCTCTTGTTATTCATCCCCAAACATTTTCAATTGGGTTCAAGTCCGGTGAGCATGCAGGATGTCCCAAGAGATGGATCCCATTTTCTTGTAGAAAGGTCAAGGTCCATCTTGCAGCATGGATTGCAGCATTATTCTGTTGGAATAACCATCCATCCACACACAAACAATGGCCCTCCATCGTCAATGATGCTTTTTGTAGCATGCTAACACAACCAGCCACTGTTTAACAACCCTGCACCACCTGGAGCTCCATCGTTCCTCTGTAAGAAAAGGTACCCCATACTCTCTACCACTATGACATGCGGAGAAAATTTCAGGAGGCTTGTTTTGTTATACCAATATCGATGGAAGCCATCAGGACCATCGAGATTGAATTTTTTCTCATCAGAAAACAGGACTTTCTTCCACTTCTCAACGTCCCATGTTTGGTATTCACAACCAAACTTTAAGCGGCCCAACTTGTGACGTGGAAGCAGCCAAGGAATTTGTTTACACTTTTTATTTACCATGCCTTTGTGTCTTAAGTGTTGTCTGATGGTTACGGGACTGCAATCAGCATCTGTGACTGCCTTAATTTGACTAGAAGAAAGTCCCCCGTCTTTCATAACAACCCATCTTATTCTCCTACTCAATGCAGGAGAAATTTTTTGGGGCCTACCAGAGGATTTTGCTTTTCCATAATTCTCACTGTTCTTTAGAAAGTTGCAAATCACAGTTTTACTGCGATTTACCTTAGCTGCGATCGCCCGCTGTGATAAACCTTGCTTATAGAATTCTAGAATTCGAGAACGCTCAACTTTGGTAAGTTTGCTTGCTTTAGATATGGTAACACCTTTACGCAGTGATTGCTAATCTCTAACTGAACTAAAAACATTGGAATTTACATAGATCTAACAATTTATACCCCTGGTCTTATAATTTTGATCATGTGTAAATCGCTTCATTTTATAAAAATGCAAATTTCTAAATAAAATGTTTGGAATGTAGCTTTTTGTTTCCATAACCTTTTAGATTGTAGTATTGGTAACCTTAAGTGGAGGGAGTTTAAAATCTATCTGTAAAAAAAAAAATTCTTTTTAAAGATTTTAAAAAAATACACTCCTGATCAAAAATTTAAGACCACTTGTCTTAAATTTTTGATCAGGAGTGTATTTTGATTTAAAAAAGATAAAAAATAACTCTCTTCTGCTATTCCTTAATGTTTGTGAATAATATTTAATGAATATGCACAAATACACACACACACACACACACACACACACACACACACACACACATATATATATATATATATATATATATACATATATGACATATTTTTATCAACTTTATCTTATATTATTTGAATATTTCCCTTTTTTATTTCTCATCAACTAAATGTTTTTGCTAATTATTTTCTTTGCATTTTATTTTTGTTATTTACTACCCCCTACTCTCTCTCTCTCTCTCTCTCACTCTCTTTCTCTCTCTCTCTCACTCCCTCTCTTTCTTACTTTCCCCACCCCAGCCTTTTGTTTTTTTTTTCTCTATAAAATTCTTCCATGAAAGCATTATTCAATATGACCTTCAGGGTGGTCCTTCATTTCTTCAAAGCCAAAAGAAGTTTTCTCAATCTTGACAAAATGCAATGGATACTTTTGCCTACTTGTGTTACCATATTATACTGGTTTCAGATTTGTGTTTTTATTTTTTTTTATTTCTTCCATCCCAAAATTCTTCATCTTCTTTTAAATCTTTATTTTTATTTGTTTCTCTTTCAAAGTTTATATTTTCAAGATACAAGATGCATTTTAGTTGCATTTTCTTTCATAAAAAAACAACTTCAGAACATTTTCCAGTTTCTCTCACTTCCTAATCACCATCTATCTATCTAGCTAGGCTATCACTTTACATATCTGTGTATCAATCTATCTATTCATGAGGCATTAAACCATGCAGTGTTGATTTCTGTGTCCTCGGTGTCTACATGTGTAAATTGTCACCATTTTATATTTTTAATTTTGCGCATGTGTATAGTCAGTTTTTGATTTAGTTGACTACACAGTATAGTAAAGTCAACTGGGAACTGTCTGTGAGAAAAAAGCATCATGACAAATTTGGAAATGGCATGCTGTACTACATGGCAAACATGCTGAAAGCTCCAATACAAAGAATTCAGTTTTTGTGTGTCAATCTAAAGGATTTAGTACAAAGGATTTAGGAAGAGTTAGATGAGTTTTATGGTGATTGCAAAGGTGTTTGGGATAACCACTAGTGATGGTGATATTATGCCTCCATTCATCTTCCCACAGGGCATCAGATTCAACATGGAGGCCTACATCAAGGGCCTTGAGAAGGTAGCGCTGCCCTGGATCAAGAGGGTCAAGCTAGAATGACCCAAAAGGAGATTATATGCAGTTCAACAAAACAAAATAAACTAAAAATTCACCTCAGTGTAAATGCATGTTTGTGAGTGTGGCTGTTGTTAAATATGTGAATGATTAGAACCCCAGCTTTTGTTTTTTTTTTATAATCATATCACCCCAATCAAGGCATTTTACTGCCAGTTTTGCAAGGGGTTACATAGGAGGAAAGTTATGAAAAGAGTGACAGGTTATAGGGGGTGTCTGGAAGTGGGGAAGAGAAGGATGAGAATACTGATGAGAGAGAAAAAATGCAGGTTAGTGAGATAGGAGATGACTATTGACTTTACATTTAAATTCTTAGAGATTGTTGCTGTCGAGGAAGCAAGTAAATGGAAGGGGATTCCACAGGTGAGAAGTGCAAGAAAAGAAGCTGCTGAAGTAGAATTTGCATTTACATTTTATTGGTTTCACAGTAAAAGGGTGGGACCTAGTTGCTAATCTTGTGGCTCGAGTACATTCATATATAGAGGGCACCAATGAGTTAAGTTTATTGGAGCAGAAGCCAATTGAAAAATAGGGAACCCCAAACTAGAGACAAAACACTAAAAGTATAAAAATACATTTTTACAGTAAAATATTCCAGCAACAGATTTTAATATAAAATATATGCTGTCCCACACGTGAATTAAACTGAAATATTGAAAAAAAAATCACATTTCACTGATCAGTATTTGATTACTTTTAATTATTTTTAAATGTTGATAATTTCCAGAAAAAAGATTGCAGTATAAGGTCTGGCAGCAGAATGTCTGGCATCAGAATCTTTGGCATCATTCCCAGTTGATTGTTGTAAGGGAAATTCTTGTGGTCAAATTATTCAACCTTTTTCATCCTGTTCACCTTTGCATGGAGATTTTAGGTCTGAGATTTTAATTTTGTTGAGAATGTTACCAATCACTTTGGCCCGGAAGCATTTCCTGATAACAGAGATTTCTTTAAAAAGCATCCGGGCCACATGTCCATTTGGAGGAGAGAAGTCTGTATCTAATTAATTGTTTGTCAATTGTCTTTGTCCTGATGACATTTCAGAGAAGCAAAAATTCTAGTGTTGCTTGAAAAGGGAAAATTATTTGGTCTTAATTTTACCCTTCCTTTTCATATCTATATATTTACCTATAAAAAGTAACTATGCCTTCTTATTTATATATTTATCATAAAAGGATCAATATTTAAATCATTCAATCTATAATCTGTAGACCTAGCTATGAAACTACAGTAGCGAGCATAAAGATCAGAACAATGTTAAGAAAAAAGTCTAAATATGAAATAACTTTTTATTTTAAAGCTTCATAGAACATTTTATCAAGGAAAAGTAAGGAAATAAAGGTATATTATATAATTCCAAAATATAAAGCTCAATAAACTTATTTTGATAAAGTTATAAGAATAATTATATAACATTTGAAAAAATAGATGATCAAAAACATCAGAACGATTAACAAAATTATACTATTATAATAGATACATCATATCCAAATGAAAATAGCGTTCATAGTGCATTAGTACTAGATGTGAAAAAGCTTTACTTTTAATAACAGCTAGACATCTTTTGCTACATGAGCAAATTAAAATCTTGCATTCATTGACAGATATTCTCTCCCATTCTCCTTTCAAATTGGTCCATAGTTCTTCGATGTTTGTTGGATTCTTTTCCTTCGCTCTTTCATTTAGTAACTTCCAAACATTCTCAATAGAATTCATGTCTTAGCTTTGAGCAGGCCACTCCATAACAGTAACATCTTCCTCAGAAAGAAATGTTTTAACATACTTTGCTGTGTGACATGGTGCATTAGCATGCATAAATACAGCTGGTTGATTAATTGCAGTTCTCAAATTAGGTACATGTTTCTTCAATATCTTTTTGTATAAAGTTGCATTAATTTTACTGTGTAGCCTAACAAGAGGTCCCATACCATCAGCTGAAATCATGCCAAACACCATCACACTTCCTACTCCAAATTTAATGCTACTTTTAGTGCACTGAGGCAAATATCGTTCCTTAGAACTACGTTGAATGAATCTTCTCCCGTCACAACCGAACAGTTTAAACTTTGACTCATTGCTAAAATGAACACAATCTCACTGTTCTTCTGTTCATATGAGGTGTTCAGTGGCAAATTTCAATCAACTCATTTGATTCCTTTTAGAAATGTAAGGCTTTGTAGAGGCTACTCGACTGTTCAGATTTATTTCATTAAGTCTTTGGGAAATAGTGTGCCTTGATATTTTAATGCCAAGGTTAACATTAGCTTTTTTTTTATTCTTTATCAATCCATCTGTCTTCCCTTGCAGTAGTTTTCCTAGGCTTGCCAGGTGGTTTCTTGGCTTCACATAACCTAGTTTTCTCCAATTTTCTTAAAATACTATGAATAACACTTTTAGATTTCCCCACACTCTTTGAAATATCCTCAATTGAGAGTATATCTTCATTACATAACTTGACTATCAGTTTTCTAAGTATCAATGACATCACAGATTTTTTCACTATGCTTACAATGCAAGAGCCAGTAAAGAGCCAGTGTAATTTAGTAAAATACCCAATTTTATATTTTTACCCTGAAAAAATTTTCAATATTGCAAAATAATTATCAAATTTTATGAATTTATTTAATCATTCTGATGTTTTTGATCATCTATTTTTTCGAATGTTATATAATTATTCTTATAACTTTATCAAAATAAGTTTATTGAGCTTTAGATTTTGGAATTATATAATATACCTTTATTTTCTTACTTTTCCTTGATAAAATGTTCTATGAAGCTTTAAAATAAAAAGTTATTTAATATTTAGACTTTTTCTTTACATCATTCTGATCTTTATGCTCACTACTGTATCTCTCTTAGGCAGTGAATAGCTATCTCTCTTAGTCTGTTTATATATATATATATATATATATATATATATATATATATATGTATCAGTCTGCTAATATATATATATATATATATATATATATATATGTATCAGTCTGAAGATATCACTCTTTTAACCTGTTAATATCTACCTATCGGTCTTAGTCTGCTAATCTCTCTCTCTCTCTCTCTCTCTCTCTCGGTTTGTTAATATCTATCTCACTCAGTTTGTCAATATCAATTTATATATCTATCTCTCCCAGTCTAAAGTCCCAATCTCACTCTCTTTCTCTGTTAATATTTATCTATCTATTCATCCATCTTTCTCTGTCTGTAAAGATATATATATATATATATATTCACCCATCTTTCTTACAGTATAACATCTGCTAATATGTATGTATATATATATATATATATATATATATATATACATCTTACTCTGTTAATATATCTTGGAGACATTTCTTATTCTGTTGATATGTATCTATATATCTCTAAATATCTACTTGTGTTAATCTGTTATCTAACATCTACTATGTTAATATATATAGTTATCATAGGAAAGATTTATTTACTCAATTTACATTGTTTGAACTTTTGTTTTCACTGTTGCCATATTCACAACATTTTGGTCGTTGCATATTTTAGCCTTCCTCAGGTGACTGGAATTTCAAACTGAACCTTTTATTTTGTTCACCAGGATGAATTGTCCTAGTTCCATGAGTTATGCCTAGTATCAGTTATCTCCCTTTAACTCAATTTTTTAAGTTTTTTTGTTCCCCTCTTTGGGTCAACTCACTAGATTCAGCCAACATTTTTATCCACTGGGCCATGTGTCATGTAGTGTATGACTTCTGAGTACTTATAAACCCAATGTCTCAGTAAATAAATTTTTTTTACCTGAGCTCATATTACAATTTTGTTGTTTGTTATTGTTTTTTTTTTTCACACTTCATATTACTGATCCCCATATTGTATTCATTACTATGCCTGAATGACTTAGGAGATTTTAGTGGCCTAATATATGTGTTGATTCCTTAAGTTTATGTATCCTCCTCTAAAGAAGGCTGGTGTAGCATGGCAATAACAGTGAGGACATCAGTTCGATGATGTAAATAATTACAATGCCACATCTCAGAAATATAGACAAATATGAAAGATTTAGTCTTATATTTTTATTAGTTTCTTTTTAGTTTTACCAAATGAAGCATTTTCAGACATTATTATTGTTATTGACTAGTATTTTTTTTTTTTAATGGTATCACCCCGAGCAAGGCGGTAACGCACTGATGTGCAGGTGGCTACCTAATAGTGAAAAGATTAGAAACCAGAACCTAAACAGGGAACAAGGGATGAGCCTCTTAACCTGTTCAATAGTTGTGGGTGGAGTGTGAACCGGGCAATAGATAGATCTATCTACTCCAATTGAAAAAAAAAATTTGAGAAGATTGGAAAAGAGAAAGCCGGAAACCACCACCTAAACAGGGAACAAGGGATGAGCCTCTTAACCTGTTCAATAGATGTGGGTAAGAAGTCATCTAGTAAAACTATTGCCCCAAACACTGTTTTTAATCCCTAGTTAAAGTTAATACTGAATTAAAATTGAAATTTCAAAATTAAACTTAATTAACATTTCAAAATTTCACTGAGTTAAATTTAAAATCAAAATTTCAAAATTAAACTGAATTAAAATTTTAAAATTAAACTGAACTAAATTTCAAAATTAAACTAAAATAAACTTCAAACTCGTATCTAAACTGAATTTACACATGACTACAACAATAACAAGTTCTGATGGATGATAGTAAAATGATTAGATTATCTCCCTTCTCAACTTTTACAAGACATACAATATTTTTTTAGTGATTACCGTATTTTTATCTAATTAGACATATTTTTCGTTGTTCCACTCTAATCGAAAAACATAATTAAAAGCAAATTCCATTTCTTTCATTTAAAATGTAAAAAATGAAATAATATAGCCACTGATTATAAATGAAATAAAAAACATTTTCACCTAATAAAAATAAATAACCAACCGAGAAATCTGTAATCTAGTATTTTAATATATTTAATAGTTTTCACATGTCACTTAAGTTAAAATATTTGACAGCTAACCAGCACGACACATTTACTTTCATCTTAATTTTTAGTTGCTTTCAATTGCAACTTATACATAGTTTTCTATTTGTTACTTACAGCTTATCAACCTTTGTAAGGAAATTTAAAATTGAAACATATTTTTAGTTTGTAAGAACTTTATGTAGATAATAATCTTTGATAAAAGTCTTACTTTTTACCCATAACTAGGAAGATCAGAGGTGGATTCATTTCTTTTCCAGTAGATGCAAGTGAATATAACAAAACCAACAGAAATTCAAACTTGGTTCTTCGATTGACAATTCAGAGCTATTATCTATTATATCACCCACAGATCCAAGCTTGCAGCACCTGGTATTCCTGAGCAATCACTCATCTAGGTACTGACCAGGCTCGATGTTGCTTAACTGTCATCCCAAGTAAAAACTTTTACTTGGGACATCAGTTTATGGCAATTAGAAAACAGCATAGGACCAGAAATAAAATATAATCTCTCTTTGAGATTTGAATTCACATTTCTCTTGTCTACAGGATATCTGGTTAAATGTATAAATTACTCTGAGTGAATTATGAAATCTAACCATAAGCCTCTTATGCTAACCTATAATCTCTTTTAGAGACATTTATTTTCTTTTTACACTAGTAGTATTAGTCACAACAATGACTTTATTTTATTTTTTGAAATTTAATTAAAACCGTTATTAATTTCTGACTAGTATTTACTTTCAACTTAATTCTTAGTAGTTTTCTATTGGAACTTTTCCATCTATCTAGAACAGTAAATAAACAATAGTGTTATAAATAAAGAACACAATTTTAATAAAACTAGAATAATTTCAATTGATATTACCAAGCCATAATCAATTGATATTACCAAGCCATAATCAACTGATATTACCAAGCCATAATCAATTGATATTACCAAGCCATAATCACTCAACCATGCTAAATAATAACACTATCTGCATCAAACCATTCTTATTCATTTTTTATTAATACTTGCTTATACATTTATTTTTTAGTTGCTTTTTATTGCAACTTTCGCATAGGACATCTGTCTATGACTGGGGACAGAAGATCAATGCATGGCAGTGAGAAGACATTACAGAACCAGGAATAAAATAAGATCTCTGTGAGATTTGAACTCACATTTCATTCATCTAAAGGATACCTGGTTGAAGATACCAGCTGCTTTAACTGGCTGAAGTCTAATCTTAAGCCTATGATCTTATTCTACAATCTTTCTTTGGGGCACATAATGAAGAAAGAGGGCTTGGAAAATTTGATACTCACTGGATATATTGAGAGGCAGAGGAAAGGAAAGGAACACATCATTTATCTGGTGTGCTTAAGAAAATAGATGGCAGAACAAGGTTTAGGAGAAATGGTAAAAAAACAAGGACAGGAAATTGTAATGTGCCATGATTGCCAACATACTAAAGGGACACTACACACTGAAGAAATATTAGTCATAGTAGTGTTTTCATTTTTATTAAATGAAGTGTGATATTATCTCTTTGTTTGTTTGTCTGTCTGTCCATGGACAAGATATCTCAAAACTCCTTGATGGATTTGGATGAAACCTTCAGGGACGATTGGCTTCATGACTGACACAAATTGGTTAGATTTTGGGTTCGGTGGGATATGTGGTTGAGTTTCTGAGTTATTTTTCTGGGGTTTTTTTTTTTTACTACAAATTTGTGTATTTTCATATACCAAATACTAAACTAGCTTCCCTAAATTGCTTTATTATTATTTATAATATAAATTTAATATTTATTACCTAATAGCAAAAAAACAAAAATAATAAAAGGTAAAATATAAAAAAAATGTCAAAAAACAACTTTGAGATATTAAAAAATAAAACAAACTCTTCTACAATTTTTGCAGCCTATTTTTTTAATTAATCAGACAGACAAGCAAATGGACAAACACTAAATAAATTTTTTGTTCATATTAAATTTTCATCCAAATCAATTGCATTTGTCTGTTTATCTCTCTGTCTGTCTGTCTGTGCATAGACAAGATATCTCATGACTCACTGGATGGATTCAAATGAAACTTTCAAGAGATGATTGGCCTCATGACTGGCATGGACTGATTAGATTTTAGGTTCACTCTGGTACGTGATAAAGTTTCTAGTTTATTTTTCTGTATTTTTTACTACTATTCTTTGTACCTTTCATGGTTCATTTTAAGTGTGCATTTAATTTTGAGAGCAGTTGACTTCTTTTTTAGTATTTTCACACTTGAGAGCAGTCAAGTTCATTGCAGTTATTCTCATTTTAATTGTAAGATTTGGATTTAGTGATGATCTTCAAGGTGATAATTTGATTAGGTACTTTTTATAGTTTTTGTTGATTTCACAGAGAATGGCTTTGTGGTATATTTCCATGTTAATAAAATAATGCTGACTTGTCTTGTCTGCTTTAATAATAATTTTGTCAGATTGGTCAAACTTTGATATGTCTATCCGCATTGTATTGTAGTTCATTTGTGGTATTTCAGAAATTAATTTTGTTAATTAGAGCAAATAAGCTGTTTGCAAATTTTAATAACTGCTCGTCAAGTAGTGTTTTTTTTTTTAAATTTAAACCAATAAAATTCCGTGATATCTAGGATGGAGGGATTTTTGTTATTTTTGGAGAAGTAGAGCTGCATTGTCCGGAATTCTCCAAATGAAACAGAAAATCTCTTTGAGAAAGGACAAAATTTCAAAGAAAATATCTTCTGTTTACTGGATATGTGATGCTAAGTTTTTGTAAACATTTGTGGTGTCCTTTTGGTAGCTTAGAGCAGTAGGTAAGAAAAAAAAATCCTTCGTTTCACTATTTTTTATGCTTTGTTTTTAATATTCTCTTTTCAAAATAATTTAATTATTTTTTCTTTTTGCTGTTCTCAAGTTTATAGATATATGAATTTAAAATTGATTTTTGTAATGTAAAATATTTAATAGCGTTATAATTCATCTCTCTGTCTCTCTGTCTACCCCCCACCTTTAGACCACGGGCTATTGCAAAATATGCATTGGCCGGAATTATCCAAATGAAACAGAAGGTCTCTTTGAGAAAGGACAAAATTTCAAAGAAAATATCTTCTGCTTACTGGATATGTGATACATTCTCGTTTGCTAATTAGGAGTAACTAGGGGAATTGACATTTTTTTTTTTCATGACTATTTGTTTGAACTTATACTATCTATATACTTAATATTTATGTTCTTTCTTCCACTCCCCCACTTTTTTTATGGGATGTTAACAACCTGGTAAGATAAAAAAAATTAAACCTACAAAGGACAGAGGAACTCTTGATGAGTCAACGGCCAGCTAACTAGAGGTGGTGTCTCAATAAATCACTGTGAAGAAGGCAACAGGATACCACTCCACTATCTATCTATCCTGTGTACAATCATGGCTATACAATGAAAATATATTAAACCTAACTGCGTGAAGAGAGCAATTCCTCACCTGGTAAGGACCTACATTCTTTTTCATTTTTATTTTATGTTGTCTTTTCCAACGTTTGTATTCGTCTTCTCTCTTCCTTTTTCTTTATTTCTTTTTCTCTTTTATTTTTCATTTTTATGCTTTATTCTTTTTTCTCCTGGTTTAAAATTTGACATGTCTGGATTTCCAGAAAAATTTTGCTGCACAACAATCTAGCAAGCCAATCATACATCCCCACACCTTAATTTGAGTTTTTAATACCTCCCACCCCACTTAATTCTTCTCATTGGCTGACCTTGTTTTTATTTCTTCATTTTTATTTCTTTATTTATTTTTCAAATCTCCTTATCTATATATTACAAAATAAATTAACCACATTTTACTGTCTGATGATGGTGTTTTAACATCGAAACTTTATAGCTATCAAGTTGCAGTCTGTCATAATTATTAAAATAATAATAATTACAATATATTTATGATCTACGTTTGTTTTGAGCACTTTTTAAAGTAAATATCTAACTGGAATATACTTCCATTAATAACTTATATATATATATATATATATATATATATATATATAATTATCTGTGTAAATAATTGACATATACAGTCAAAGATCTTGAGATATGATTTTATGTGACTGCTATGATTGCATTTCGGGGTTCACTTGGAAAACTGCCAAGAGGTTGTGGAGTGCACCCAATTTTTTCCTTCTTTGATCACAAAAATCAATGACGCACCCCTACCATAAGTTGAAAAAGATCATACTATTTTAAAATCAAAGACCTATTCCTTGTTAAAATTTCTTCATCTATGAAAATCAATTTTTCCTTTTTATTTTCATCCGTTTTACATCTTGTTTTTTGTATTGATCACTGAGGTGAGCCTACTTTTCTCATAACTTGGACTTTGTAATAACGTCAGAATCTGCAGATCTTTCCACATTGCAATTGTGACAACAGTTTCAGACGAAAGGATTAAAAATGAAAAGAAATTTCTTTCTTTCAAATGTTTCATCTAATCATCCTATTAATCATTCAGTAAATCACACAACTTTACCTCTAAGTTGGATGCCCTTAGAAAGAGGGCTTAGAGAATTTGACACTGACAGAACATACTGAAGTCAACAGGGACAAAGAGAAACAATATATAAGCTACTTAACAAAGGACTGGTAGACAAATGTTACAAAGCGGTGCAAAAGGCTTTCCTTTATAGACTAGAGAACTTGATCACCCATGACCTTAAGGAACACAGCACATAAAAATGACACAGTTTTATGTTGTATGAAAAACGCTTTGAATATGGTATATTTAATCCTATGCACAGTTAAGTGGGGTCATTAGAGGTCAGGGAGTAGATTTCATATATTATTATAAAACTATTTTTTTGTTTCTCTAATAGTCAATATTTGACTATTTCAGTTTCATTTAAGACAGTTAATAATTAGGTCGTTTTGATTAGTTTTGAGAGAACTGTGACCATAGCATGACCACCAATAGATTTGTTTTGAAGTGCATATCACTATTTCTGCTTATGTTATAAAGAATTGAGCAACATAAAACAAATGTTTATTAAAAACAGTTATCTAAATTATGTTGACAATGTGTAAATTATAATTTACAAAATTTATATTCAAGCTATTGTCCTCATCTTTGTTGTTGTTATCATACCTCAGTCATTGTGCCATCTGGCTTCCACTTGTTCTTATTTCTAGTAATTCTCTAGTAAATTCTAGTCATTCTAGTAAATTCTGACCTGTTTCCATTGAGTCCAAGTACACACTGACTGACCCAGAGATTAAACTCACAATTACGAAGTCACCAAATTCACAAACCAACTCTTTCATCTATTTTCTTCTGATTAAATTACTGATCAAATTTTACAAATTACAAATAATCCTTCTCAAATAAGGAAATTCCACAAAAAATTATCTGAAGTTAATTTCAAAGCAATACTCATACAAAAAACAAACAAACCATATCTTACATGAGAATCCACTTGTACATGTCTATATATATATGTATGCATGTATGTATGTATACCTACAAATCTGTGTCCATATATCTACAAATATATATATATATATATATATATATATATATTGTTTTTCTTTATTTTATTGTTCCCTCTCCCTCCCTTGCTAACTGGACACATGGCTTTGAGGTGTTTCCTCCCACTCCTCCCCCTCCCACTCTAATGTATTCTGCCCTCATACCACTCTCTGTTACTGCTTACTTAGAGGTAGTTAAACTTTCCAGAACTGAATAGAGAAAACAAAATGAAGATAATTTTTGAAATTTTCTTAACTTTTTTCTGTCAGTCAGCCTGCAACTGGTAAGTTTTAGCCAGTGTGATCTAATTTTTTGAATTTATTTTTTAATTTTTTTCTTCCTTTTGGTTCTTATATTTTTTGTCTAATTTTTGTTCCTGTTTTGTTACTAACCTAAGTTCTCTACTTGTCGCTCTTGTAATGCACTGCGACTATGTTTGTGTAAATTGTTTTTAATTATCAAATTTAGGTTTGACTTTTACTAAGTTAAAACTTAGTTAACTTCAGTCACACATTTATTCTTTTTTTTTAATTGGAGTAGATAGTACCTTCTATCGCCCGGTCTCACACTCCACCCCCTTCTTTTGGACAGGAGTAGAGGTGATCGCCTTGTTTCTTGTTTAGGAAGGGGTTCCCGGTTGATCTCTCTCTTTTTCGGTCTTTATGTCGGTTCGGCTGGAAGCTTTTTGCAGTTGGTGAGTATGGTGGCAATGTCACTTCATTCTGAGGGTACCGGGTTGGCAGTTTCCTGGTTGCTGCTTCCGACTGGTAGTTAGGAGCCCGAACTCTTGCGTAGCGTCTTGAGAGGCTGCTCTGATCAACAGTTGAATAATATCGGGGTTCCTGTACTGCCATTTCGCGCATGGACAGGCGTCCCTGCATGAATTTCCAATAGGGAAACCCCGAGGCCACATTATGCTGCAGGTGGCGCCATTCACCATCCTTCACCTGCTGCAATGAACGACCATCTGACCCTACTCTAGACCTCTCTCTATCCACAACTATAACCAGCATGAAATTAAACAAACAAAATAGCAAGCCTAAACCAGCTAGTCGTAAATCGCCCAAACCTATCTGCGTTACGTTCACAAATATACGAGGTATTCGCAGTAACTTTAATAGTGTAGAATCTTTCCTTCTAACTAACTCACCTGATAGCTTAGCTATATGTGAGACTAACCTTGACCCTTCTATCCCCTCTTCAGAGCTGTTCGTTCCTGGTTACCTTCCTCTCTTCAGGAAGGACTCCAATGTCCATATGCATGGGCTTGGTGTATATGTCAGCGAACAACTCCCCCTAGCCAGGGTCACATCTCTTGAATCCCTTGATCATTCCTTCATGTGCTTCCATCTCTCACTTCTAAGCTCGGTTAGATATCTCTTCTTCCTCTACCGCTCACCCTCCTCCTCTGACTGTAAGGTACTTGATAGCATCTCTACTAATATCGACAGGGCCATTTCTTCTCACCCACCTGCCCATATATTTGTGTTTGGCGATTTTAACGCCCACCACACTAAGTGGCTTGAAAACTCAGCCACCGACCTTGCTGGGATCCGCACCATGCACTTTTCAATAGCCCAATCTCTAACGCAAATGGTGGACTTCCCCACGCGTTTCTCTAAAAACCCTAATGGAAGGGATTCTTTACTCGACCTTTGCTTACCTCCATCCCAGACTCCTGCACTACCAGGCAACTCTGCCCCCTTGGAAACTCTGACCATGCCGTAGTCTCCGTAAACATATCAATCAGCACTAACTCTACCCAAGAAAACCAGACCAGCAGAATATCATACTGCTACCAAAGAGCCGACTGGGACTCGTTCATGGACTTCCTCTGCGACGTCCCCTGGAACAACGTCTTCAATCTTCCTGTCGAAGACTGTGCCTCCGAAGTCTCCTCTTGGGTTAAGGCTGGCATCGATGCTTTTATCCCGGCCAGGAAATTCCAACTAAAACCAAATTCGTCCCCCTGGTTCTCACCCACTTGCTTGGCCGCCATTGCCCACCGGAACCATTTCTTCCGGCTCTATCAAAGCTGCTCGTCGAACCAAAACAGGCACCTTTTCACCTCAGCACGGAACAAGTGTAAAAAAGTACTGAATGAAGCCAAGAGGGTGTTTGCTACCAGAATTAGGCAACGCATAGCATCCTCTGAGTTTGGTTCCAAAGATTACTGGTGTCTCTGCAAAAGCGTGCTCAGCAGGAACAAGACTTCAATACCCCCACTAATCAATGAATTTGAAGTTCTCACCTCCCCAGCCGACAAGGCTGAATGCTTTGCCCATAGATTCTCAACCAATTCGACACTGGACTCGTTAGGAATACCTACACCAGACTTCCCACCCAGAACTAAGGCTCAACTAAATAACATCCATATAACACCCTCGCTGGTCGCCAAGATAACTGCACAACTTGACCCACACAAAGCAAGCGGCAGTGACGGAATCCCAGTCATAGTACTGAAGAAATGTGCCCCAGAACTCTCCTCTGTCCTCTCTAAACTCTATAACCTCTGCCTATCTGCTTCCTGCTTTCCTGCCTGTTGGAAGTCCTCCTGCGTAGTTCCTATATTTAAGAATTCTGGCGAACCCTCAGACCCCACCAATTACCGTCCTATTAGTCTCCTTCCAATCTTTGGCAAAGTTTTCGAATCCATTATCAATGCTGAGGTGATTCAGCATCTTATGGCCAACGGGCTTCTCTCTGACAAACAGTACGGGTTTCGCTTCACCAGGTCTACTGCTGATATGCTAACGACCATTACCGAGTACATATACCAGGCACTCGACAAGAATGGTGAAGCCCGAACCATTCGACAGGGTCTGGCATGCTGTCCTCTTGTGCAAACTGTGGAGCTATGGGATAACTGGACATCTGTTTGACCTCATCCAGTCTTTCCTCTCTAACCGCACATTGAAGGTGGTCCCAAAACTACCATACGAACGCGGGCATCCCTCAAGGTTCCATCCTAGGTCCCACGCTCTTTCTGATCTACATTAATGATCTCCCCAACACCATTAGATCCCAAGTTGGCATGTATGCCGATGACACAACAATCTACTCTCACATCGATCAAAAACCAGGTGCGGACGACAAAGTGAACCTCGCTGCCATACTTGAAAGGGACCTCCAATCCGTAGTGGCCTGGGGTAGGAAATGGCTGGTAAATTTCAATGCCTCTAAAACGAAGCTGTTATCAACTAACCACCATAGACAATCGCATCTACCTCCCATTAGCATGGGACAGGCTAGCCTCCCAGAGAGTAAAATACTACGCCTCCTTGGCCTTACACTCTCGGTGGACCTCAAATGGAATGACTATATTGAATCCATTGCCAAATCTGCTGCTATGAAAGTCGGCTCCCTGTGCAGGGCCCGGAAGTTTTTCCCACCTGAATCTATTCTGCACATATACAAATCTACCATCCGCCCGTGTATTGAATATTGCTGCCATATCTGGTCGGGTGCCCCTGCTGCTCTCCTTGGGCTTCTTGACAAAATACAAAGGAGGATCTGTAACGTGGTTGATACTGACTTGCCAGACCTGCTGCAGCCGCTTTCTCACCGGCGTGATGTGGCTTCCCTGTGCCTCTTCTACAAGTACTTTCATGGCTTCTGCTCCGATGAGCTTAGATCACTGGTGCCGCCTAAGCAGGAATTTACACGAGATACTAGATTAGCAACTAGGTCCCACCCTTTTACAGTTAAACAAATAAGATGTAACCGTAAATTCTACTCCAACAGCTTCGTTTCTCGCGCTTCCCACCTGTGGAACTCCCTTCCACAACTCTGCTTTCCCGACAGTTACAATCTCCAGGTGTTTAAATGTAGGGTCAATAGACACCTCCTATCACACTAACTCCCAACTATTCTCAGAACACTCTCATCTACCCAACCCTCATTCTCGGTATCCTTACCCGCCTATCACCCACCCTCTGACATTTCCTATATTTAATCAGCCTTTCTCCACTCTACGTAGCCCCCTGCGCAGTAGTGGCAGTGACATGCCTTGCTCGGGGTGAAACGCTTATAAAAAAAAAAAAATATATATATATATATATATATATACATGTCTGTGTATATGTGAAACCTTGACAACAGAATGAGGGGATGTTTAAATGTCATCACAAAAATAAATTTAAATTATCAGATTTGTAGGATTAATATAATTTTCTAGAAAATTCAACTGCTATTTATCTCTCAATTGCAATTCTGCTCCTTTGTTTTTTTTTTTTGTCTTTTTTTTATAATCATGTCACCCCAAACAAGGCATTTTACTGCCACTGTTGTGCAGGGGGTTACACAGGAGGAATGTTATGAGTGAGAGGTTGCAGGGAATGTCAGGAAGAGAGTAGTAGAGGGAAGAGATTACTGATGAGAGTGGGGGGGACGAGGAGGAATGTTATGAGGAGTGAGAGGTTGCAGGGAGTGTCAGGAAGAGAGTAGGAGAGGGAAGAGAGTACTGATGAGAGTTGGGTAGACAAAGAAAAAGCATGAGAGAGAGGATGTAAGTTAGTGAGACAGGAGATGACTATTGACTTTACATTTAAATTCTAGGAGATTGTAACTGTCAGGAAAGCAAGTATGTGGAAGAGAATTCCACAGGTGGGAAGTGCTAGAAAAGAAGCTGCTGGAGTAGAATTTGCATTTACAATTTATTGGTTTCACAGTAAAAGGGTGGGACCTAGTTGCTAATCTTGTGGCTCGAGGAAATTTGTATATAGGAGGTACCAGTGAGCTAAGTTCATCGGAGCAGAAGCTGTGAAAGTATTTGTAGAAGAGACACAGGGAAGCCACACTGTATCGGTGAGAAAGCGACTGTATCATAGCTGCCAAGTCGAGATTGATCTCATTACAGATTCTCCATTGGATTCGGTCAAGGACACCTAAGTGGAGAAATTTTGGGGGGGGGGGGGCCTACCAGAGGATTTTGCTTTTCCATAATTCTCACTGTTCTTTAGAAAGTTGCAAATCACAGTTTTACTGCGATTTACCTTAGCTGCGATCGCCCGCTGTGATAAACCTTGCTTATGGAATTTGAGAATGCTCAACTTTGGTAAGTTTGCTTGCTTTAGATATGGTAACACCTTTACGCAGTGATTGCTAATCTCTAACTGAACTAAAAACATTCGAATTGCCATAGATCTAACAATTTATACCCCTGGTCTTATAATTTTGATCATGTGTAAATCGCCTCATTTTATAAAAATGTAAATTTCTAAATAAAATGTTTGGAATGTAGCTTTTTGTTTCCATAACCTTTTAGATTGTAGTATTGGTAACCTTAAGTGGTAGGAATTTAAAATCTATATGTAAAAAAAATTCTTTTTAAAGATTTTTAAGTGGTCTTAAATTTTTGATCAGGATTGTATTCCTATTTTTTCCCTTTATTTTCTGTGCTCATCCCTTGTTTCCTGTTTAGGCTGCAGTTTCCAGTTTTCTCTTTTCCAATCTTCTCACTTTTTTTTTTTCAATTGGAGTAGATAGACTAAACTATTGCCCAGTTCACACTCCACCCACGTCTATTGAACAGGTGAAGAGGCTCATCCCTTGTTTCCTGTTCAATAGATGTGGGTGGAGTGTGAACCGGGCGATAGTTTAGTCTATCTACTCCAATTGAAAAAAATAAAGAAAAAAGTAAAGAGTAAAAAGATTGGAAAAGAGAAAGCCAGAAACCACATCCTAAACAGGGAACAAGGGATGAGCCTCTTCACCTGTTCAATAGACGTGGGTGGAGTGTGAACCAGGCGATAGTTTAGTCTATCTACTCCAATTGAAAAAAAAAATTTTGGTGACTTGCTAAGTTTTAACTTAGTTAAAGTCCAGTCAAAGAAATTACCGCTAAAAAAACAAAACCAATCATTCAATTAGGCATGAAAAGTTTAAAATTAAGCAACAATTAGGCAAAAACTACCAAAAAAAAAAATGGCTTACTTTTAACAATATTCAAGACAGTTGATTCCATCCCAAAACACACATTGTTTCTGCCACTGAGTTGAAAAAAAATAATTTTTTAACTTTTTGGTCAGAGAATGCTGGGCATGGGAGGGTTAATTAAATAGCCAGTGTGACCTCTACACTTAGGTAACTAAAATACAGTGGGCCAACAGGAAATAGAAAGAAAGAGACTGACTGACAAACTAGGGAAAAAAATAAAATAAAGACAAAGAATCCACCAGTCAAAGAAATTTCTGCTAAAAAACAAAACCAATCCTTCAATTAGGCATGAAAAGTTTAAAATTAAGCAAAAATTAGGCAAAAACGAAAAAAAAAATGGCTTGCTTTGCAGAGGATTTATTATTTAAAGAACCAAACTACTTTCCCACAGATGAAACATTGCTAGCCACTTGCTATTCATCATTATTTTAATGGCAAATGTTCAGACAAGCTAGATTCCTTAGTTCCACCAGTTCAGACCTTCACAACTAGAATCTACCATACCATGTATACAGATTTGACTCATCCTCATTCCAGTAAATAAAGAATTCTTGATAAGAAGGAAGTTCAACTCAGCTTCATCTCCAGAAGTGTCACTCTGTTGAACAGACACCCAAGAGGGTGCTTCCTTGACCACTACAATTTTAACCTCTTCAAGACTAGTCAATTGTTATCTATCCTACATATCTTATTAATATGCTCTTCTTATCTCCTTCTTTTATGCTGTTGTAACAACTTAATTCAGGAACCCTCTACAGTGAGTGGATGTTGGGCCTTGTATTGGACGAACAACAGAATAATATACAGGGTTTCCATAAAGTCCGTGTGCATGTTAAAAAACCCATAACTCCACTTGCACTTGCAACAGAAACAATCTGTAAAAAATGTTATAAAGTTTAATGTACCTAGTTTTAAGTACAGTTATTGAATGATTCTTTACCACAAAATTTGCAACAATTTTTGGATAAGTAAAAAAATATGAACTGCAAAATTGTATTACTCTTTATATTGCTAATGATAGAGGACATGTGGAAACTTAAATAAAATTTCAATAAAACCTTAAAAAACATAGATTTACTTCTTTCTAATCCTTTTTACAAATTATTTCTATCACAAACACAAATAAAATTATAACCTTTTTAAAGTGCACACAAACTCTCTGGACACCCTGTATATTTTAAGAATAAAGAAAACTAAACACAAACTTGTAAGCAAATATATTATGAGTTGCATTTGCTATTTTCCTGTTTTCAAACAACTTGTCCAGAACGATTTGCACCTGACATATCACAGATAGGTCCTGGAAGATCTCGATGTGTG
The DNA here is from genome assembly GCA_037127315.1 of Ascarosepion bandense. Taxonomy (NCBI): domain Eukaryota; kingdom Metazoa; phylum Mollusca; class Cephalopoda; order Sepiida; family Sepiidae; genus Ascarosepion; species Ascarosepion bandense. The sequence goes on from JBBBDQ010029860.1 coordinate 176,234, forward strand.
TTTAAATGCGAGCGGATAGAACTATTGTAGGAAAGGTGTAATGTTAATCTTCTCTTCAGTTTTCTGGTAGTGTAGCCAATGTAACTGTTTACAGATTGGTTAGCTGTTCTTAAAAGGATAATAAATTCATAAAAACATTAGTTTTCTGCAGTTTAGATTTTGCAGGTGAATTATTATTATTGACAATGAAGCTAGCAGTTTTAAATTTTGTGTAATAGATAATTTAATTTTCTTGTTTGAGTTAGTTTGTGTTGTGTAATTTCAGATGAGATTGCGAAGTGAAGATTTATCCTGTCTGTAGTTATTGTGCATTTGGCTTTTGTAAAAAATATTAATGTTATTGTTTTTATCCATGTGTTTATATTTTCCATTGTTTATGTTACTAAGAAAAAGTTTGATATTGTAGTCAAGTAAATAATTTAGAAAGCTGTTGATGACAAGTGTTTGTTTCAAAATGTGGAGTCCTTTGAAGAAAAGCAGTTAAGAAGATGAATTCTTGTATGCTCTTGTGAGGAACTTTTGATAACACCAATTTTGTATCTAAGAGGACATTGACTAATAAAATTAAGATGCAAGAATTTTTGCTTGTGGGTTTTTTATATACTGAAGTAGTGAAAGTATTATTATTAGAATCTACAATAACATCCAAAATGAGAATTTGTTTTTTGTGGTTAAGTGCATATATGAAGTTGAGAACAAATTTTTTTTCAAAAATAGTTTTAAGATTATCGATTTTGTCTTTGTTATCAGGTAAAAGGAAAATATCATCAATATATCAAACATATGGTTTGGTAACTTTTTAAAAACCATATTTTCAACATGGGACATATAAAAGTTTGAGAAGCACAGACCAAGAGAGTTTTCCATACTTACACTATTGGTTTTTGTGTAAATATTGCCACAATGGTCGTAAAAAGTTTCTTTAGTAGTGCAGGCAAGTAAAGTGTTTTTAAAAATGTTGGAATTGATAAATGGGGGTGGGATTGAATTATGTTTACATATGAAGTTAATTATTATGTCAATGGTTTCAGCAACAAGTACATTAGTAAATAAATTTTTGATATCAAGCAATGCAAGGATGTCTTGGTTTGTTGTAGAAGATATAAGAATTTGAAGGAATTTATGGCATGACTTAATACTATAATTGGTAGAAAGGCATAGGGTGACAATATCATTAAGGAATATATAACTTTATCTATCTATCTATCTATATATATATATATATATATAGTGTTGAGTTGTGATAATGCTTAGTGCCAACATTACCATTTTTTCAGTTGTTTATTGATAAAAAGATATTTTGGCAGGCAGGTTTTTTATCATGAAACTCTCAATATCAAGATAAAAATAGTATCAATAGGATTAATGTAGAGATGGTTATTACTTAATTAAGGACATCATAATGGTGCCTTCACAATATTTTGAAGTCAGCATGACTGATCAGTTAAGTGACAAATTTCTCCACATTAATTCTATATATATATATATATATATATATTTGCTTTTAATTCTCATTTAGCAAATTCGATTGACGGATTTCCTTTTCTGTTTAATTTACTTTTTTATTCTAATTTTGTTTCATTAAATCTTGCACTTAAGAACAGAACAAATGCTGTCTTTTTTCCATTTCTTTTTGTTTAAAATTGTCTATTAAAATGGGAAAGAAATGAAAAATAAAGTACAAGTTTTTCTCTATTTAGTCTCAATTATTAAGACTTTGGATGTAACTCCAACACACACACACACACACACACCTGCAATTTACAATCAGCCTTTCTTTTTCTTTTTCAAATAAACTTTATATTCTTGCCTTCTTCTCTCATTTACAAAACATTTTTTTTCATTTACAAATGGAGGATTTTGAACAGAAATGTATGTGTGTGTGAGAATATATTTCAGTATATTCAAAATGAGAAAATACATTTTGATATATAAACAGAATTCTAAAATTATGCAAATATATCTATTTCTATTGTTATGTCCACACACACACACACACACACACACACACACACACACACACACATATATATATATATATATATATATATATATAAAGACAAGTGGAAAAAATATTCTTTCTTACCTTTTCGTCCTCTGACGGACTCTATCAAAGCAAATGTTTCTCCAGAGGAAAAAACATGTCAGCAAAGAATATTTTTTCATCTTGTTTTTTTATTCATTTTTTCCTTAACAGATACACTGTCTGAAAATAATTCACGTATCTATAGTTGTGGACAGAATTATTCAACCCCACTTCCATAATTACAAATAGGTTGCAATACCTCAAATTTTCATGGAAAATTCATGTACATTTTTTCACAAATGATAAGATAATTGATTTGAAAGAATGTGCAGTGATACCCACAATAGAATTTTTATTTTAATGTCAAACAAAAATTACAAAAAATCATCAAAAATATTTGACATAGGACAAAATTATTGACCCTCTTGCTTCAATAATCAATTGTGTAACCTTTATTCTTGATTATTGCCTTTAATCATTTTAGACAGTTCATTACAAGATTATTGGCCCTCTTGTCTCAATAATCAATTGTGTAACCTTTATTCTTGATTATTGCCTTTAATCATTTTAGACAGTTCATTACAAGATTATTGGCCCTCTTGTCTCAATAATCAATTGTGTAACCTTTATTCTTGATTATTGCCTTTAATCATTTTAGACAGTTCATTACAAGATTATTGGCCCTCTTGTCTCAATAATCAATTGTGTAACCTTTATTATTGATTATTGCCTTTAATCATTTTAGACAGTTCATTACAAGATTATTGGCCCTCTTGCCTCAATAATCAATTGTGTAACCTTTATTCTTGATTATTGCCTTTAATCATTTTAGACAGTTCATTACAAGATTATTGGCCCTCTTGCCTCAATAATCAATTGTGTAACCTTTATTCTTGATTATTGCCTTTAATCATTTTAGACAGTTCATTACAAGATTATTGGCCCTCTTGTCTCAATAATCAATTGTGTAACCTTTATTCTTGATTATTGCCTTTAATCATTTTAGACAGTTCATTACAAGATTATTGGTCCTCTTGCCTCAATAATCAATTGTGTAACCTTTATTCTTGATTATTGCCTTTAATCATTTTAGACAGTTCATTACAAGATTATTGGCCCTCTTGTCTCAATAATCAATTGTGTAACCTTTATTCTTGATTATTGCCTTTAATCATTTTAGACAGTTCATTACAAGATTATTGGCCCTCTTGTCTCAATAATCAATTGTGTAACCTTTATTCTTGATTATTGCCTTTAATCATTTTAGACAGTTCATTACAAGATTATTAGCCCTCTTGCCTCAATAATCAATTGTGTAACCTTTATTCTTGATTATTGCCTTTAATCATTTTAGACAGTTCATTACAAGATTATTGGTCCTCTTGTCTCAATAATCAATTGTGTAACCTTTATTCTTGATTATTGCCTTTAATCATTTTAGACAGTTCATTACAAGATTATTGGTCCTCTTTTCTCAATAATCAATTGTAACCTTTATTCTTAAATTATTGCCTTTAATCATTTTAGACAGTTCGTTACAAGATTATTGACCCTCTTGTCCAATAATCAATTGTGTAACCTTGTCATGATTATTGCCTTTAATCATTTTAGACAGTTCATTACAAGATTATTGGCCCTCTTTACTCAATAATCAATTGTGTAATCTTCTTGTACTTGATTATTGCCTTTAATCATTTTAGACAGTTCATTAAAGATTCAGTGACTCTTGTCTCAATAATCAATTGTGTAACTTCTTTATTCTTGATTATTGTCTTTAATCATTTTAGACAGTTCATTACAAGATTATTGGCCCTCTTGTCTCAATAATCAATTGTGTAACCTTTATTCTTGATTATTGTCTTTAATCATTTTGAACAGTTCATTACAAGATGATTGGTCCTCTTGTCTCAATAATCAATTGTGTAACCTTTATTCTTGATTATTGTCTTTAATCATTTTAGACAGTTCATTACAAGATTATTGGCCCTCTTGTCTCAATAATCAATTGTATAACCTTTATTCTTGATTATTGCCTTTATTCATTTTAGACAGTTCATTACCAGATGATTGGTCCTCTTGTCTAATAGTAGTTCTTCATGTATAACCTTTAATTCTTGATTATTGCGCTTCGTGTTTGAACAGTTCGTACAAGATGATTGGTCACTCTTGTCTCAATAATCAATTGTGTAACCTTTATTCTTGATTATTGTCTTTAATCATTTTAGACAGTTCATTACAAGATGATTGGTCCTCTTGTCTCAATAATCGGTCATGTGCTTATTCTTGATTATTGTCTTTAATCATTTTTAGACAGTTCATTACAAGATTATTGGCCCTCTTGTCTCAATAATCAATTGTGTAACCTTTATTCTTGATTATTGCCTTTAATCATTTTAGACAGTTCATTACAAGATGATTGGTCCTCTTGTCTCAATAATCAGTTGTGTAATGACACCTTCTTGATTCATTGCCTTTAATCATTTAGACAATTCATTACAGATGATTGGTCCTCTTGTCTCCAATAATCAATTGTGTAACCTTTATTATTAATTTAATGGTCTTTAATCATTTAGACAGTTCATTACAAGATGATTGGTCCTCTTGTCTCAATAATCAGTTGTGTAACCTTTATTCTTGATTATTGCCTTTAATCATTTTAGACAGTTCATTACAAGATTATTGGCCCTCTTGTCTCAATAATCAATTGTGTAACTGCTTATTCTTGATTATTGCCTTTAATCATTTTAGACAGTTCATTACAAGATGATTGGTCCTCTTGTCTAATAATCAATTGTGTAACCTTTATTCTTGATTATTGCCTTTAATCATTTTAGACAGTTCATTACAAGATGATTGGTCCTCTTGTCTCAATAATCAGTTGTGTAACCTTTATTCTTGATTATTGTCTTTAATCATTTTAGACAGTTCATTACAAGATGATTGGTCCTCTTGTCTCAATAATCAATTGTGTAACCTTTATTCTTGATTATTGTCTTTAATCATTTTAATTGATTCATTACAAGATGATTGGTCCTCTTGTCTCAATAATCAGTTGTGTAACCTTTATTCTTGATTATTGCCTTTGACCATTTAGACAGTTCATTACAAGATAATTGGGCCTCTTGTCTCAATAATCAGTTGTGTAACCTTTATTCTTGATTATTGTCTTTAATCATTGAACAGTTCATTACAGATGATTGGTCCTCTTGTCTCAATAATCAATTGTAACTTTATTCTTGATTATTGCCTTTAATCATTAGACAGTTCATTACAAGATTATTGGCCCTCTTGTCTCAATAATCAATTGTGTAACCTTTATTCTTGATTATTGCCTTTAATCATTTTAGACAGTTCATTACAAGATGATTGGTCCTCTTGTCTCAATAATCAGTTGTGTAACCTTTATTCTTGATTATTGCCTTTAATCATTTTAGACAGTTCATTACAAGATGATTGGTCCTCTTGTCTCAATAATCAGTTGTGTAACCTTTATTCTTGATTATTGTCTTTAATCATTTTAGACAGTTCATTACAAGATGATTGGTCCTCTTGTCTCAATAATCAGTTGTGTAACCTTTATTCTTGATTATTGTCTTTAATCATTTTAGACAGTTCATTACAAGATGATTGGTCCTCTTGTCTCAATAATCAATTGTGTAACCTTTATTCTTGATTATTGCCTTTAATCATTTTAGACAGTTCATTACAAGATGATTGGTCCTCTTGTCTCAATAATCAGTTGTGTAACCTTTATTCTTGATTATTGCCTTTAATCATTTTAGACAGTTCATTACAAGATTATTGGCCCTCTTGTTTCAATAATCAATTGTGTAACTGTTGTAGTGGAATATCCTGTCCTACCCAGGAATGGGTATGGCCTGGGTTATAAAAGACCTAGACCAGAACGAACTAGAGTGTGATTGAGAGTGCTCGAGAGTAATCGTGAGTGTTCGTGACTATATGAGATTATTTGTCATAACACGAGTGAGATCAAGAGCCACCTGTTTTAGACAAGATTTTGACATCACTAGACGGAAGCCTTCTTCTCAAGATGAACGCATACATCCTATACAGAGACATTGCCTTCTTAATTGTTATTCGTGTTAACTGTTTTTTGGTGTACTTGTATTTGGTTTATTGTACTGAGGTATAATAAATCTCTATTTATATATCCTCAGTGTTAAGAGTGATTTCTTGCACTATTCTTTCTCTGTTTATCCCCTCCTGGGATACAACAGTAACCTTTATTCTTGATTATTACCTTTAATCATTTTTGACAGTTCATTACAAGATTTTTGGCCTTTGCCTCAATAATCAATCGTGTAACCATTATTCTTGATTATTGCCTTTAATCATTTTTGATAGTTCCTTGCAACATCTCTACATACACCAATAGGTATTTTGCTTCATTCTCCTTTGGCAATAACTTCTAGTTCCATCAAATGTTTCTTTAAATATGCACATAAATTTTAATGAGGTTCAGGTCAAGAGTTTGTGTGGGCTATGCCATTACATTAATTTTACTATCATCTGAGTATTTTATAACAATTTGTACCGTGTTTTGTGTCATTGTCATGTTGGAATGTCCAGTGATGCCCAGAGACAATTTTTGTGCTCTTTGTTTTATATTATTTTTAAGAATAACCAAATACTACTCTTTATCAATGATACTCTGTACTCTCACAAGCTCTCCTGCAAAACATCCTCAGTGTAATGAGAACAGAGGCTCAGATTCAAATTCTAATAAGCTTAATTCCTGCTTTAATTGAACATACAAGAACAAAAGGATAATTCTTGCCTAGCTTTTATGGTAGTATGCGGGACTTTCCATTACAGTGGAGGTAGGGGTGCTGGGTGTCGAGATCATTTACTATGACACCCAGTACAGAATGCTCCCACCACCGTGTTTAATTGTAGGGAGGATATTTTTGGATTTGTGAGCTTCATTCACTTTTCCCATAACAGGAGTTCGTCTGACCAAATAAGTCTAGTTTGGTTTCATCTGACCATAAAACAGAGTTCCAGTAAATACTCTCATGACATCTAGATAAAGCTAATCTGAATTTTCAGTGTTTAGCATTAAGCAAGGGAGTTTTACTTAAGTGACAATCTTGAAGTCTTGCTTGATGAAAGAATCTAGTGACTGCCTTCATCAATACATTCAACCCTAATGTCTTTACATTACTGACAATGTCTTTAGTCATTAAGTGAGAATTATTCAAGACATTTCTAATAATTTTCTTTTCCATTCTCTCAGAAATTCGCCATTTTGTACAATCTTTAATTTTATCTCAAATCAATGAGTCTTGTATTTTTTAATAATGCTACAAATTGTTAATCTAGGAACATTTACATAATTAGTAAGTGTTGCATATCTGTCACCTTGTGTGTATGCATCAACTATCATCATTTGAAGCTTCATTGCAAAGTTCCGCTGTTTTTGCCATGTTTAAAGAACAAATGAGTTATCATGGTATGTGGCATTTACATATTGTCTTCATTACCTTTTAAAATGTTATAGAATCAGGTCAATATGGTAAATTCAGTAAATATTTGAAAATATTCACCTTTTCTTAGAAAATGTGTAAATATTAAGTGGGGTTGAATAATTCTGTTCATGACTATGTGTGTGTGTGTGTGTGTGTGTGTGTGTGTGTGTGTGTGTGTGTGCAAGTTTCATTAAGAAATGACAGACAAAGTGTGTGGTTAAGTTTTTTATTTAATTTTCTATATTGTGATCTTATATGTTTTCTCTTTTCAGTACAAAAATAATATAAACATTGTTCAAATGTTTCATTCATTCAAGCATTTTCAGCTATGCTTTTAGCCATTATCAAAGATGAATTTTATTTTACTTTTAACTGAATATATAGATTGATTTATGTACATATGTATGTAGAGTGATAGGAATGTTTTATTTTTCAACCCTGTCAGCATATTGTGGCTGTGTTCATAGTTAATGTTGTTAGGTGTTGGCTTTTTCTTTTTTATTAATAATGCTTCCCTTACTTTTAGCCTTTTCTTTACATGTGGATGATGTTATTATATTTGTAATATCAACAAGTATGAATAGAGTTTGAAAGGTTTCAAAGTGTATTTAAATGATGCCTCATAGAGCTATGGTCAGAGAGGTGTAATGTGAGTTTTCTTGTTAAATATATAGTTGTATATCCGCTGTAATTATTTACAAATTTGGACTGATCAAGAATATATATATATATATATATATATATATATATATATATATTGTTTATACATGTGTCATTAAATACCATGGAAATTTTTATTTTGATAATCTTTTTGGGGATTCTTTCAACTTGTCATGGTATCTTTTGATCTGTGAGTTGCACAATACATGTCTAAACAATATCTATCTATCTATCTATCTATCTATCTATCTATCTATCTATCTATCAGTGTGTGTGTGTGTGTGTGTGTGTGTGTGTGTGCATGCGTTCGTGCATATTTAGGCAGCAAATTTTCTTTTAGACATGTCAAATTAAATAAATTACAAACATTGTGTCTGCTTATTTTAAATAAAATTTGTTCATACTCACGAATAATCTTTCGTGTATTATAATTGAAAGATGTAAGAAATGAACTGTAACTTTGACAGATGATTTTATTATTCATTTCTTATTGTTCCCAAGTACTTTCAATCTTCTCCAGAGATTATCTTCAGGGATAAGCAATTTGTCAATCGTTATATTTGAAGCAAGAAGAAAAGTTACAGTAATTTTTAACAACACAGTTTTGCAGTTATTTTTTGTTACCACAGCTCACACCCTGAAGAAGATTGAAAATATTTCAGAACATCAAGATATATAATATATATACTGTGATGATGTATAATGCCAAGATTAGTGCTTTTTTAGCTATTTACTGGTAGAAAAGAATTTTTGGCAAGCAGATTTTTGTTATCAAGTGCTAAATATTGAGATAGAGATAGAGCATTAAAAGAATTAGTGTGGAGAAGTTCACCACTTAACTGAGCAGAGTTATACTGACTTCAAAATTCTGTGATGGCATTATTGTGACATCTTCACTCTTCAGGGTTTTTTCTTCTGTGAAGTTGGCATAACTCTACTCAGTTAAGTGACAAACTTCTCCACATTAATTATATATATATAAAAATATAAACATGGACATTGAAGTCAACACCTATAGGTGATATGTGCACAGGGCCTGAGAATTTGAAACAGATTGTTGCCTCTGGATGTTGACTTCAATGTCCAGTTTTATACTCTATCCCTGATATTTAGCATTTAAACCCATAGATATAGCATATCTTAAAACTATATTTTATCATATATATATGTATATATATATATATATATATACTTCACTTGCTGGACACGTAAATACACATGAACAAATGCACTTTTCTGTAACTTTCTAATCAGTCAGTGATGTGGCAACAGTTTAAGAAACATAAGAAATTAAAGATGACCATGATAAAATGCTGAATTTCATTTCATGCATTAATACTAAAAAACTATAGTCAGTCTGCAACTAGAAAATTTGGTTCTCTGTATCATGCTAGACAATTTTTCTCATTAGAATTTGCCTTCCATATTATATAAATATACCATTAATCCATGTACTAAATATTGTTGCCACATCTGATTTGGTGCTTCTGCTATCCTTTTCTATAAATATTTTCATGGCAGTTGTTCCGAGTAGCCTTCCAAGACTATGAATTTAAGCACAGTATGTGCGTTGTGGTGTATTGGATATCGGCTCGGAACGAGAAATCGGGGAGCAGAGTTCAAATTCCAGCCGAATTCATTGCATTCACTCATGCGCAAATACCCTTGGGAAAGGTATTAATCCGTCTATTCCTTCCAGTTATGGGTTAAATAACAGGACAGATTGGGTTCTATAGCCTTGGTCAGCAACCAGTCTACCGCAGAAAGCAATGGCAACCTACTGCGGGATAATCTTCTGCCCAGTCAGTCATGTCTCTTTCGAGACATGATCGCCCAAGCGTGTATCACGTATGGCACTTGACTGACTGACTATATTAGTAGCAAGGTCTCATCATTTTACAGTTAAAATTGCTAGATGTAAATTCTATGCTAACAGTTCCTTCTCTCATTCTTTTCCAGATTCTTGCTTTCCTGTCCAATATGATCTTCAAAAATTTAAATGCAAGGCAAACCATTATCTTCTAATTTCTAAATAATGTATTTTTCTTTTTTGCATATTTGTTCCCACTCTATTGCTTCCCCTTGCATCTTAGTGGTTTTATTGCCTTGCTTCAGGGTGAAATGATTTAAAGAACAAAAAAAATTTGCAATTTCATCATTTCATCATTTTCAAATTGTGTTTTCTGGGCATGGTTGTAAAAAACAAAACCTACAAATAAGGGAAATAATTAATATGTTACAAGAACAAATTATTGTGAAAGACTTGCTTGAGTTGAAAGCTTTACAAAGTGAGAAGAGAAAAACAAAATGGAAACATATGGCAAAGACGCATTCATATTTATGTCCATTTTTCTGTTAATAGATTTATTTTCAGTATTTCCCATATTTTTTAGCCATCACATATTTTTCTGCATCAGTTTAACGTATTTCAAGAACCAATAAATGCCGGAAGGGCTTTTAAAACACTCATGATTAATAAAAAACAACAAAAAAAACTTGTTTTCTTCTGAATGCTAGTTTCTTCAAAAATAAAAATCAATCTGAAAGGATGTCATTCCTCTTTTAACCAGTAAAAGTGGTTTCCTTTAGAGAGTCTTTTCCATTAAAAATTAATTTAAACATCTTGATATTTTTTGTAATGTTCTCAACTATTTAAACTTGTTTTTTATAATTATATATCTTTTAGATGAAGAATTAATGAAATTAAAGAAGCCCCCCCCCCCCATCCTCCAAAAAAGAAATAAGATATGCAACCAAAAAAGGAAGAAAAAGCTTGCTCTTTGCACTTAGTCTCATTTCAACTAGGAACATTTTGAAGATCTAAGAACGTCGGAAATCTGAAAACCTTTTATTTCAGTTAATAACAACGATTTTCTCTGGCACTTAAGGGAGGGTTTTTACCTGTAATTTGTATGAAGCTTCCAGTGAGCTATAAGCAGCAGTAATGTAAGATAAGTATCCACAGTTGCATTATTTTTTTAATTTCAGTAATTTAGAAAATTTAATGAGTAGGATTTATTGTTTTTTTTAATTCACTTGCTTCTCACTGGCAAAACTAAAAACAAAAAAACTTTAAATAAAATACATTTTAGTTTGGCCCCAAAAGCTACTAGTTTCTGAAGGCAAATTGGAAAAAGTTTTCATGTGGTGTTTTTTTTTTTCTCTGAGGACTTCATCAGACTAGGTTTGTTTACATTGATGCAACTAAACATATGCAGGAACAAGAGATGCTAGAAATTTGAAATTTTGAAAATATTTTTGAAAATATTTTAATATATAATTGTATATTCAGACAGCAATCTCTCTTTTATACAAGTTTTATTCAAAATGGCTGACAAGGTACTGCAGTTGAGTTTTTTATTTAAGTTCTTTTGTGTTCTTATAATTCTTTTCTTTTTGGACATAATTATATAAAAATTGTCCAAAACTTTTGAATGTCTAACTGCCTTTAGCTGTACTTTTAACCATCATCAAGAATGATTTTATTTTTACTTTTAACTGAATGTATAGATTGATTTATGCATGTATCTAAAGTGAGAGTAAGCACATGTGGTGACCATGTTCATAGTTGATATGATTAATTGTTGTCTTTTTCTTATTTATTAATAATGCTTCCATTATTTTTAGCCTTTTACTATATGTAGATGAGACTATTATATGAGTATAGAGTTTTGGTAGGTCTCTATTTAAATGAAACCTAATCTAATATCCAATATAATTATTTATGAATTTGGTTTGATCTGGAACACAGTTCTTTAAAGGACACACAAATTTATAAATGATATTGGTTCACTGTAATTTTGATCTTGCAGGTAAGTTATTGTTGTTGATGATAAGGTTAGCATATACATATATGCATGTTTCTTGTCTGGCATATTTAAGAAAACATGCATAAAAAAAGATTGCTGACAAAATGTAATATTCAAAAAGCACAAATATATATATATATGTGTACATGTGTGTATTTAGTTGTGTACATGTATACATTTGGATGTGTGTGTCTGTTTTTTTGCTTGTATATTTGCGTGCATATTTGTGTGTGTGTGTGTGTGTGTGTGTGTGTGTGTGTGTGTGTGTGTGTGTGTGTGTGTGTGTGTGCATCGACACACAAATGTGAATACCTTCTTCAGGAGTATACTTAAAATGACCCAGTTGGAAAAAAGAGCTCAATGCTGCAATAGCAGAGCATTTACACCATATTTATTCTAATTATCCTACCACCTGAAGACTTTGTTCATAGCGCACAACAAACTGTCACACATGGTTGATCAGATGAACACTAGATTATTACGATATATATATGTATATATGTGTGTGTGTCTGTGTGTGTGTGTCTGTGTGACTCCAACTGACATCAAATCGATCGAGTTTCTATCCCGGCCAGAGGCAAGTGGATATCTAGCCATACTGATGAGCTGTGATGCAGCAAAACAGGCTTGTATGTGGATGATGAATATATATATATATATATATATATGTTGAGTTGTGGTGATGGTTAGTACCAAGATTATTATTTTTCAGTGGTTTACTAATAAAAAGATATTCTGGTAAGCAGGTTTAAAATCATAAAGTGCTTGATAACAAGACAGAGCATTAATATGCTTAATGTAGAGAAGTTTATCACTTAACTGGGCGGAGTCATGTGTGTGTGTGTGTGTGTGTGTGTGTGTGTGTGTGTGTGCATCTGCATGTTTTCTCTGGTTATGAATCTATATAGTATGCAATAAATTCAGTTTGCAATAAATTTCATTCGAATACTTAACAGTCCAATAATGTCTTGAATATTTGCAAATTTGCTATGTGACATTCATGAAACCTGTTAAGTCATTTTTTGAGAAGTTACAATGGTGATGATGATGATAATATTTGGCATTTGTCAAGTGAAGTTAGACATCTTTCTTTTTTATTTTTTCAATGCAGATGCTAAAGACTGCAGTCAAGAGGCAGTCACCAGTCACCAATCACCAAGAGAGAATTTCATATTTTTACTGACCCTATTTTTGCTGATCCACTATAGCATCATTTACATCAAGTAGCTTTATTCAGAAATAAATTGAAGTTGTCGCAGTAAAGTTGTGCATTGTTATATATAGATTCCACAAAATCTCTTCACAATTCTTTCCTATGGCCATTTATCTAAAAGTCAACTATTTTGGGGCACAGAATGAAAAATGAGGACTTGGACACTGACCAGAATGGATTTCACATACAAGAATAATGACAAATTACATTTTTATTTAGCAATAAAAAGCTTCCTTTCAGTAGCTTTAATTAATTTCTTATTTGTCTTTCTGATAAGCAAGTCACACATCCTCAACTGAATTTAGTGAAAGAAGCATTCAGAAGAATCAAACAGCCAAGATCAAAGATTATCACCCCCACCACACACACACACACACACACACACACACACACAAGCATATATATATATATATATATATATATATATATATGTGGAGAGTGCAGTGGTCTAAATTACAGAAAAATGAAAATAACACTGACATTTCATTTTAACATATATTCACCAAAATTACAAAAAATGTTTTGAAATACTAAAGAGTAAATTTATTCAATAAAAGCACCATTGGCTTCAACCATCTTCTCCAGATGACTTCTGAATCTCTTGCAACTCTTTTGGATGCTCTCCTGTTTTTAAGTTGGTGAATGCTGCCTTCTGTTCATCTTTGGTATCACAAGGAATTTTCTTGGTCTTTCACTCAACTGTGCTCCACACATAATAATCAAGAGGGTTGCAGTCTGGGGAGTTGGGTGGCCAGATGTAAGGCGTGATGTGTTAATTGTCTGACAGTTATGACTGGGTTCTTCTGCTTGAGTGGCATGGTGCAGAGTTCTGTTGCCAGACATAGAGTCTTCCAGCAGCCACCATCTTGAACCAGTACAGCACTACCTTTTCAAGACATTTGATGTAGGACTCCATGTTGAATCTGAGGCCCTGAGGTAAGACTAATAGAGGAATAACATCACCATCACTAGTGATCTCTTCAAACATCTTCATAATCACCATTAGACTCAGCCAACTCCTTCTGAATTTTCTGCACTGTTCTCAGATTGACATACAAACACTTTGAAGTGTTTGTATTGCAGCATCTGGCATGAATTCTAAGCAATATGACATGCCGTTTCTAAATTTTGTGTTGAGTGAATTGCTCGTTTTGTTACAGATGGTGCCCAACTGACCCTATTATGCTGTGCAAATGAATGCAAATTAATATGTAGTAATTACAGTGGGTTGATTCTGTTCTATGTTTGGTTTCATTACAAAAAACTCACTTGCACACATATACAATTTATAATATTATATATATAATATAATATAATGTATATTATATTCCATGACATGACAATAGACTTTTCATTAAAATCTCCAGAATTAGATCACTGGATTGTCCAGAAGTCACATGGCCTTGTGGATTGTTTTCTGTGAGGTAGAGGTTCAATCCCTGGGTCAGAAAATGCAGAAAAGTTATATATAGTTATCCTGCAGTCAATGTTATATTTAAATTATACTGAGTATAAATATATTGGACATGTTTCACTAAATTCCATGCAGACAAATTATGGACAGCTCTGGAACCTACCCGAATAAATACAAGGTGCAATAGTTAAAGTGCTGGCATTTCATATTTTTAATTTTACATATGTGCAGTGTTTTTTTTTATTTTGTCAACTGCACAGTATAGTAGAGTCAGTTGGGCAACATCTGTGAGAAAAAGAGTACCATGACACAATTCACTCTGCCAGAAATTTAGAAAAGGTATGCAGTACTGCTTGACATTTGTGCTGGAATCTTCAATACTAGAGTGCAGAAGATTTTAGAACGAGTTGAATGAGTCTAATGATGATGATGAATGTAGAGCAGCTCAGAAAACCCACTCCAAACATTCTGATAAGAAAAGAATTCTCAAAATTGTTGGTGAAGGCCTCAAACTCAACATGGAGGCCTACATCAAGCATGAGGAGGTAGTTCTGCAATGGGTCAAGTGGATGGCTGCCGGAAGATCCTAAGTCTGGCAACAGAACTCTACATCGTGTCACACAAACAGGAGAATCTAGTCATGGATTTCAGACAATTTCTGCCAATACATCACCCCTTACATCTGGCCAACTAACTCCACAGACTGCAACCTCCTGTGGGGTGCAGCTGAGTGAGAGACCAACAAATCTCCTCGTGACATCAAAGATGAACTGAAGACAAAGATTATGCCATGGTTGAAGGCCATAGTTGAAGCTAATGGCAATTTTATTGAATAAATTTACTCTTTAGTATTTCAAGATATTTTGTGTTATTTTAGTAATTATATCTGTTAAAATGAGATAGTTTTATTTTCATTTTTGTCTAATTTAGATAACAACCCATCCATCGCAAGCTGTATATCCATGCCAAGAACCCTACACATCATAGACTCGATAGCAAATCTTATAACCACCATTAATTGGAGTAGATAGACTAAACTATCACCCGGTTCACACTCCACCCATGTCTATTGAACAGGTGTAGAGGCTCATCCCTTGTTCCCTGTTTAGGATGTGGTTTCTGGCTTTCTCTCTTCTAATCTTTTCACTCTTACATAGACCCCTGCACATCAGTGGCATTTCCACCTTGCTCGGGGTGATATGATTAAAAAAAAAACAGGAAGAGATACATGTTCTTAATTAACTGTGTAATTATGGGGCAAATATTCCTCATTCATCAATTTGCTATTACAGATTTGGCCAGTCAAAGTTTCTGCAGCCAGGGAAATCTAAGGTCTGACTGACAAAAGTTGGTGGATACTACATCTTATATAAGGATATTTTGCAAATTATGAACACAACTAAAGACATGGAATCTCAGGGGAAAAATTCTTTTCTTTCCATATTTCTTTACTTTTTTTCAGCTACTTTTCTATGGCTGACATATGTCTGAGACACAGTCGCACAGAAAATTTAGAATTAATTTATTTGTAACTGGTTGAAATATCTTGTTTTGTTCTTTTTAAATTGCATTAAATTTTATAAAAAAGTATCATCAAAAATCTATAACAACAATTTTATATAAATTCTCTTCTGTTAAAGGACAAAATCCATAGTGATTGATATTCAGTTTTTCTCAGTTTGTATAAAAGCATCTTGTCCATAACTGTGAATAAAATTATAAAATATAAGTAAAGTTTTGTAAAGAGATTAACAAATGTTAAGGAAAAGAAAAGATAGACATTGTTTCAAGATTTTCAGGAAAAATGGTTGTTTATTTTTACCATTTCTGATGCATTTACATCCAGAAGATAGAAAAACGAAAAACCTATATTTAAAAACATCACTTCCTCATTTACATTTGCCTTTTCTATTTACATTTTCAGATGCAATTCACTAGTTTAGCTATTCAGTCAAAAATGATGTATATGAAATTGATATTTTTTTAAGACTTCACTATTATTAGATCATCACACATGATTCTACAAATATATAAGTTGTTTGTGCAAGGGAGATAACTATGAAAATATCAAAAACATTACAGATTTATACGATTTACATGCAGACTATTGTCCAGGAGATACACTCAGTGCTGCAATGAATAGCATCTTAGAATAAGAAATTAGAGAGCTGAGTTAAAATTCCAGTTGAATTCAATGCATTCACTTACATGCAAATACCCTTGGGAAAGGTATTAATTCATCGCTTCTCCCTCCAGCTATGGGTTGAATAGTAGGACAGATTGGGTTCTATAGCCTTGGTTGGCCATCAGAAATGAAATGAAATGAAAAAATCTTCTGCCTAATCAGTCATGTCTTGAAAGAGACATGATCGCCCAAACATGTATCACATATGATGTTTAACTAACTGACTGACTGATTGTTTTTGTCTTTTTCATTGTTATCACAATGCTTCAACTGTTGTGCACTCCTGCCTTCATCAGGTGTATGCCAATCCAGTATCCTACAGGAAATTCTAACCTAAACCCTTTACTTAAATAGATTGTTCTCATTCCACTGCTCATGTCTAAGAATATCTCATCTAGTTCTTATTTTTACCACATCTCAGTTATTGTTCACTCTGGTTCTACTAAGTCCACATACACACTGCCAGGCACAAGGATTGAACTCACCAAATTCACAAGGCAACATTTTAATTCATTAGGTTATTGTCCCATTGATTAAAGTGTTAGTGAACAGTACTAAAATTAAAAACTAGGCAAATTATTTCTATACATGGGATGTTGAATGAGGACAAACTAGTTCTATAGATTAAATAAAGTGTTCAGGACAGAAATCCCTGTACAGTACCCAGACCAGCAT
The DNA here is from genome assembly GCA_037127315.1 of Ascarosepion bandense. NCBI lineage: Eukaryota > Metazoa > Mollusca > Cephalopoda > Sepiida > Sepiidae > Ascarosepion > Ascarosepion bandense. The sequence goes on from JBBBDQ010029860.1 coordinate 193,705, forward strand.
ATATCTGATCAATGTTGGCAAGCACAATGGCCAAAATATTGTGATGGCAACAAAGATGAGGACAATAGTCTGCATGGAAATAGTATAAATAATGATGATTCCTTATACCCAGAAATTCATACAGAAACACGACAAATCAAAAAACATTGACTGTTTTATAGTGCATGATAGTTTATTGATGCTACCATTTTACTATTAAAAGTTTTTCACACAAGAGTTTTTAAATATGTTTTTCCCAATTATTATAGTAATATGCAGTCATTAAGAGGAATCAATTTATTACTTAATAACAATGAAAAATCAGTCCCTCACTTTGTCTCCAGGAGAATCCTATATTAATGCTAGTTTACCTATGCCATGACAAATTGCAGCATATTTTCTTAAGAATTACAATTATTAGGTATTCATAGGCAAATTTTTCAATCTATTTTTGTAATTTTTTTTTTGTAATTTTTGTAATTATTACCTTAATATATAGTAATTATGGGGTGATCAGTCTACTACTTAATAACAATGGGAAACAAAACCCACACTTTATGTCCAGTAGAATCTTATAATAAAACTAGTTAACCAGTTAATTACTAAATGATAAATATATTTTTTCCCAATTTTTGTTGTTGTACTTTACTCTTTCACAGAGTTGATCTTTTCCAGATTCCATCTTTGTGAATATCTTAGAATGAACTGTCTTGTCAGCAAGACACTAACACATGGTATTGCCATTTCAAGGAAATATCTCTGGTAAAATTAAAAGTTAAGCATTACAAACAGGAAATATAAAAAATAACATTTTTAATATTATAGAGGAAGTTATAACTTACACACATGAATGTGCCTGTATACACATAGGTGTGTATGTATGTGTGTGTATGCACATGTGTATATCCGTGTCTTTTAGTCTCAACACAATGTTTCTAATTGTGTGTCCCTCTATTAATTACTTACATAAAATCCAAGTCGTTTTTGTATTTAACGGTTAAAAATTTTTCAAATTATTTTTTTTGTATTAATGTTGAAAATAAATCCAAATTGGTAAGAGAAAGATTTACTTAACATAAGTAAAGAATGATGGAAATTAATTGGAAAACAGTCTGGAAGTAAATAACTTCTATTCAAGATGAAAGGCATACAGTTCCAAATGATGCTGCATGAAATTTTATCTGTCGAAAGAAGAGGCAAAATAAACTAATGATTCCTGGCAAAGGCATAAAATAATTCTACAGTAGCAAAACTGTTCAGAACATTGGAAATTTCAAAGAGATCTGATGATTTTAGATATTCATCAAACTGCTGGGTAAGACTGTCTGTAGATATGTTACAAAAACAGGAAAACATTTCATGCAAGTTTCCTTTTTATATTTATATAAAACGGTGATAGCACATCTAGTACCCAAAGCACAAAATTCATAATCCTACCCCATAACACTCTTTCTAAAAAATGAGTAAGTAAATTAGTTATCCCTAGGACTAGAATCTTTATTGCTATGTCCAAATCAACTGGTGATAAAATTAGGATGGAAAATAAACCCAACACCAATTCAGATGTCAATACTTATCAAATAAATCTTACAATGTAACAGTACTTATATTAGTGAGACATCTTGAAATCTAACCACCCATATGTATGAACATTAAAAATAATTTATGTCTGGACAATCATTTAAACTTGCTCGTAATATACAGGAATAAACTGGCCTTAACTCTGATTTTACAAATGCTGCCCTAATTAAAAGGAACTTAATTCTTTACCTTGAAAATACTGTAAGGTATTATAAATTTTTAATGCTTCTAAAACAAAGCTGCTATCAGTCAACCACCACCGGCAGTCTCTTCCACCCCCACCATCAGCATATCTCATTTTATTTAGAAATTTACATTTTTATAAAATGAGGCGATTTACACATGATCAAAATTATAAGACCAGAGACAAAAATTCTACGAAATTGTACAAAAAGTGGATGAAAATATTCAACAACCAAATTTAATAATGAAGTCTACCTCCACTGCTTTTGATAACTTCAAAATTTCTGTTGGGCATGCTAGAAATAAGCGTTTCCATTAAGGTGCGGGGGATGTTGCTCCAGCTTCTGAAGATGGCTTCACAAAGTTCATTTTTTGTTGAATATTGTTTGCCATTTCGATAAACATCTCTTGTCATCCATCCCCAAACATTTTCAATTGGGTTCAAGTCCGGTGAGCATGCAGGATGTCCCAAGAGATGGACCCATTTTCTTGTAGAAAGGTCAAGGTCCGTCTTGCAACATGGATTGCAGCATTATCCTGTCCGAATAACCATCCATCCCCACACAAACGATGGCCCTCCATCATCAAAGATGCTTTTTGTAGCATGTTAACACAACCAGCCACTCTCTGACGACCCTGCATCACCTGGAGCTCCATCGTTCCTCTGTAAGAAAAGGCACCCCATACCCTCCACCATTATGACATGCGGAGAAAATTTCAGGAGGCTTGTTTTGTTATACCAATATCGTTGGAAGCCATCAGGACCATCGAGATTGAATTTTTTCTCATCAGAAAACAGGACTTTCTTCCACTTCTCAACGTCCCATGTTTGGTATTCACAACCAAACTTTAAGCAGCCCAACTTGTGACGTGGAAGCAGCCAAGGAATTTGTTTACACTTTTTATTTATATGCCTTTGTGTCTTAAGTGTTGTCTGATGGTTACGGGACTGCAATCAGCATCTGTGACTGCCTTAATTTGACTAGAAGAAAGTCCCCCGTCTTTCATAACAACCCATCTTATTCTCCTACTCAATGCAGGAGAAATTTTTTGGGGCCTACCAGAGGATTTTGCTTTTCCATAATTCTCACTGTTCTTTAGAAAGTTGCAAATCACAGTTTTACTGCGATTTACCTTACTTGCCCACTGTGACAAACCTTGCTTATGGAATTCTAGAATTCAAGAACGTTCAACTTTGGTAAGTTTGCTTGCTTTAGGCATGGTAACACCTTTACGCAGTGATTGCTAATCTCTAACTGAACTAAAAACATTGGAATTGCCATAGATCTAACAATTTATACCTCTGGTCTTATAATTTTGATCATGTGTAAATCACCTCATTTTATAAAAATGTAAATTTCTAAATAAAATGTTTGGAATGTAGCTTTTTGTTTCCATAACCTTTTAGATTGTAGTATTGGTAACCTTAAGTGGGAGGAGTTTAAAATCTATCCATAAAAAAAAATTTCTTTTTAAAGATTTTTAAGTGGTCTTAAATTTTGATCAGGAGTGTATACAAATCAACCATTCACCTGTGCATTGAATATTGTAATCATAACTGGCCGGGCCTCCGTACCATTCATCACAGGGATCTTGACAGGCTCCAAATGACCGGCAGAATGTGGCTTCCCTCTGTCTATTCTAGAAATATTTTCATGGCTTCTGCTCCAATGAGCTTAGCCCACTGATGCCTCCTCCACAAGAATTTACTTGAGCAAGCAGACTGGCAACAAGGTCCCACCCTTTCACAGTTAAATCAACTAAATGCAGCTTCCACTTCTACTCCAGCAGCTTCCTTTCTCACATTTCCTGCCTGTGAAACTCCCTTCCATATACTTGCTTCCCTAATGGCTACAATCTCCTAGAATTTAAATGCAATATCAATTTCCATCCCTTGTCCACTTGACTTCAGTCCTTCTCTCATCCTTTCCCCATCACCTTGTGTATCTTGTTCTTTTCCTTTCTCCCTCTACCCTCGCAACTGTCTTCACACTTGTATTCCCATCCTTCTCTTGCCCTTTCTTTGACATCACCTGTAACTGGTTTGTCTTTCTTTCTGCTCTTCTCCTGCTTAAACTTTCACTCTTCTCTTATGTAGCCCCCTGTGCACCAGTGGTGGTACTGCCTTGCTTGGGGTGAAACGATTTAAAAATAAATAAATAAATATTCCATCAATTATAAAGACACATTAGAATCATTATATTACATTCCTAACCTTTATTGAATCCATTCTTAAAGAATCTAATATATGTTTGTCTAAAACAAATGGCATATACATAAAAACATTCCCAAATAAACATGTAAAAATCCACTAAATTACTACACAGTTATATATATTTATAAATAGAAATTATTGTTTGAATCCAATATAGACAAACTAGAATTATTATACACTTACATATATAATGCAACATTTATTGATTTAAATTAGGCTTGGAATGTGTTAATTTCTTGGAACTTTTAAAGGATGCGATGTCTTTCCTTAAATTCGGAACACCACAAATTCTACTAATATTCATTTAACAAGTCATATCCATGTAACAAATCCCTGTAAGTACATATTTTAATATCTCAGTTCATTATTCTTATTTTTCTGTTAGTTTTGATTTTTTCTTTTTCATTTATTTTGTGTTATCTTTTCCATTTGTATTCGTCTTTTTTCTTCCTTTTACTTTATTTCTTTTTCTCTTTTTCCCTTTTATTTATTTTTTATGCTTTATTTTTTTTCTCTTGGTTTAAAATTTGACATGTCTGAATTTCCAGAGAAATTTTACTACACAACCATCTAGCAAGTCAACCATACTCACACGATTATTTGAGTTTTTAATACCTCCCACCCCACTTAATTCTTCTCATTGGCTGAACTTGTTTTACTTCTTCATATTTATTTTTTTTTAAATCTATTTTTAATCTACTTATTTATATATTACAAAACAAATTAACCTCATTTTAATGTCTGATGACTGTGTTTTAACACCGAAACTTCATAGCTTTCAAGTTGCAGTATTATAATAATAATAATAATTACCATATATTTATGCTCTACTTTTGTATTGATCACTTTTTAAAGTAAATATCTAACTGTGGAATATACTTCCATTAGTAACTATTACTCATATCATTATATATATATATATATATATATAAACTTATTTGTAATTGGAACTTTGTTTGTGTGTGTGTGTCTGTATGTGTGTGTGTGTCTGTATGTGTGTGTGTATTCGTTACCTATAGACTCCGAAATGGCTGAACCGGTTTTCTTGAAAATTTATACAGTTGTACTATAAACGTCTGCGAGTGTTCATAGCTAGGTTTTGTGTTGAGGTATCCCCGATAAATATCAAAAATCAAAAATCGAAAAAATCGGGTTATAGAAGGAGTGGTTCGATTTTAATCAAATTTGATACACTCATAGACAAAGACATAAGAAACGATATTCAGAAGTTTCAAGGTTGCAGTTCTTACAATAGTGCAGAAAATTGATTTTGTGTGTGTGTCTGTTTATCTGTCTGTATTTTTTTCAGCTGTTTTATTTTAGTTTTTGCTTCAGGTTTGGCTCTAGTCTCAGCCATGGTACCATTTACTCAGAGGACTTATTTAGCCTTCAAAATTCAGTTTACGATGAAAAAC
>JBBBDQ010029861.1:0-11066 GCA_037127315.1 Ascarosepion bandense
ATATATATATATATATATATATACAAAGAATCTCAAGCTAGCCAAAACCTACCGCGGTTTCACACTACGGCCGTATATATATATATATATATATATATATATATATATATGCACAAATAAATACACAACAGTCTTATATATATATACAACTGTCTTTATTATAATAGAGACGATAGCGGAGACTATGTATGAATAGTTAAAAACATCGGAAACATTTGACATTTGGCTAAAGCGTAATGGCTAAATAATCAGACCACATATATTTTGAAAAAATAAAAACAGCCTCTATCGCCAATTTTAAGCATTCTCCCAGTAAATATAGAAAATCATAGATAGATAGATAGATATGATTTAAAATTTTAACATCAAATGAGAAAGTTTATTTAATTTTTGAATGCCATCTTCATGGCCTAAAGAGTACGCTCAAGTAGGAAAGGGATTGTCGCAATTCGGAGTTGAATTCTCTGTCCACACCGTTTATATTTACGAACGCGCTATATATTGAGCACTTTTACTTTATAAATGTAGCTTTCCTTGAAAACTATAATATTGTTGTCTTCATTTTTGATGCCATATGTACGATTTTTCGGCTGTGGTACATGTCGGCCTTCTGTATTTAATTGGAATTTCGAACAGAACCCTTTATTTTCGTTCACCAGGGTAAATTACCTGACCCAAAGAATTGTGAGTTCAATACAGCTGAGGGGATCAAAACCTTAGAGAGTTGAGTTAAAGGAAGAAACTTATACTAAAAAATCTGGAATAGGTAATACTCACTCAGTTGGAAATTTCAGTCTCCTGAAGAGGGCCGTAGATTACAAATGTCGTGAAAATGGCGACAAAAATGAGGAAAACAGTCCAAACAATGTAAATAATTAAAATAATTTCTATATCTAAGAAAACGAACAAATATTCAGTTTAGCTTAAGTCAGAATTAATCTGCGTTCATACTTTATGTCAGTAGAGTAACGCAGTTATTATTGCTCACACATCACGTTACACTTAACTGACTGAAGTGGAAAATATTACAAGCCCCAGTGGAAGGAATTCCTTCAGACAGTGAGACGGAATTATTACACGGTGCATGAGGAGAAAGTGCCGAGGTGCTTCAGCAATTTTTCCACGGTATTGCTAGTAAACTCACTTTAAACGTAGTTCATTCGGTAGCAACGTGGGGTTATGAAAAATACTCCTTAACATATGAATGCAATTTTCTAAGCGTAGTTTAGATGTGGCACACGGTTGAAAGTATGTGACACCCAGTGAGAATCGAACTTACTTCTCAGTGGTAATTAATCTAACGAGAAAATATATTTATTAATACAATGTTACAGTAATTGTGGGACAAGGCAAAATGGTTGGGGATGGTCATTAGTTTCTATCTTATATCTATTGCTATAAACAAATGGCCGATTTCGAAATATATTTTTTTTTAAATTAACCGTAGAAATGTTGAAATTAGTCGAAATACGAGCTCTGAGCGTCTATGCACCTCTTCCATCGATCGACGAGGTTATTTATTCCTTGTTGATAAAAAGTTATTGGCTATGATGCAAAAAAAATCTTTGAAAGCTGATTCCACCTCTGGTTGGGCCTAAAAGTTTTACTATTTAAAATGGGCTTAAGTGCTTAAAAATGATAATAACTGGGTGAAATATCAAGAGAATATTGAGTTTATGGTAACCTCTCGTATGTAAAGTCAGCAAGTTGAATGCAGTAAAGCTCTGCATTAATGCTTTGACTGGCTTCCAGAAAGATGTAGTGAATAACACTAAGTGGAGATCACCAGATAGTCACCATAATCTTTTGCTGATGCAACTTTGGCTTTGGAAAATATTTGGGGAATTCATCACGATCAAGCCATTAACCTGATCGTTTACGGTTATCATAACGAATTCATTTTCATCAAAAGTGACTATTCGATATAAAAAGGGATCATTGGTGTTATGCAAAAACAGCATCGAGCACAATTCAAAACGCCTAAGTTTTTTATTTTCATTGAAATCATGAGAAACCCATTAATCGACATTTTACATCGTGTCAATACTCTGCATGTCGTGAGACTGTTGCATTGCTGTAACTATGCGTTTGAAATATTTCTCTGACACTTTGACGTGGCTTTTGCTCAACAACTTCTTGCGGTTGTTCGTTGTCAAAACTGCATGATCGTCCTCCACCTTCTTCATCTTCAAGGTTCTCATCACCAGTACGGAATTTCTGGAACCACCTTCCTACTCTCCTATCACTTGTAAACCCATCTCCTCATGCACTGTTGATATTATCAGAAGTTTGGGATGCACGGTGCCTAGGTTTGAACTCATGCAACAAAAGTGAAAAAAGTAATTAAGCGCTTCCATACTTCAAAAATATTTCTGTCTGAAAATGAGTTAAAAATGCATTTCTAACGTAAGTGGCAACATATTGAAATAGCGGGTTACAAAATACGAGATACACTTCATGCGATTAAGTGTAGAAGATAATGGTTAACCCTAGACTAGAACAGTTTAAGACTGTAGTGATCGGGAAAGCAACTTCTTATGAGTCGGTTTGTTGGAAGAATCTGCTAGAGCAGAAAATAAATCTCAATAAGGGAAAAACGAAGGGTATGAGAGTGGTTTTCTACTTTGTACATGGCATGGCGGGTCTTAGACTTTAAGGCTAGGACTGGTGGAACTAAGAAGTGTTGTCTATCCAAACACTCTCCATGGAAATAGCGATAGAACAGTGAGAAACTAACTTCGTCTCGTTCGAGAGAAAGGGTTGTAGGACGCATAATAATTCTTTACCCACAAGGACGCGGTGAAATGTTTGAACACTATGAAGAGTAGAAAGTGAATATTGGGCAACACCTGCAGCAGTAAACTATTTTCGGTTCGATATGGCTCTTGAAAAGGTAGAGGATAGCAGGAGGAGTCAGGTACTTGCTGTAACGGGTTTTCAGCATCTGTAGCGATGGATGTGATGTATAAGTTCCACTTGAAGTCTGAGTTGAGTATAATTCCCAATAGTCGGTCAAGGCATGGGATCTCCCCGAGGAAACATCCATTCATCACAATTCGCGAAATTTCTCACTCTGATAAGGTAATCAGATGTGTTCTATTGCGACTCCTTGTTTTATTCTTGTAAAATTGAAGAACGTGAATAAATTATTTTCTGCATGTGAAAGTGAGTACAGAAATATGTCATTTATTTTTTTCAAATGCTTCTCGGATTTGGCCACGCAGATTCCTTTTTAGTCAAGTTGGGCTGATGTCGTTGAAAACGTAGGTGATTACACTAAGAGCTCGATCATGCTTATTAAAGTGGCCTTGTGCCAAACATAACCGAACAGCTAGAATTTAAGATTATCATCTGAAGGTTGGAAAAAATAAAAACGTTTCGTTTGTATAAGTGGAAATTTATTTATAGAACAGAATAACATCAATTTGTAGAAAGTGAAATTATTATCTGTGAAAAAGTTCGAAGAGAAATACTAGTACAGAGTTTAACGAATTAAGTGTTCGTTCGTTTTAGCGAAATATATCCAGAGAAAAAAAAGAAATCCATGTTTTCGATGTCGTATATCTACAGATTAGGAGAAGAGTTTTTCTTTCATTCCTTTTTTTTTGCGGACGGCGAGTAAGAGAAGGGGAAGAAAAGCGATACTGATCAACATTGATTTTAGGAGTCAGTTGAAGTATCTTATTGTTGTTGTCTCCTTCTTCTTCTTCTTGTTGGCGGTAAGTGGCCGAAGACGTAAAAGAAGAGATAAAGGAGAATTGTACGGGAGTGTGAACGTATGTCGCCGTGACAGTTGTATCCGGTTCACCTGCTTGAAAATTCTCTAATTACATTGTGGCTAGTTGGGCGTCTTCTGCTTCTTTCGTCCCTGTCTGTTTGGTTCAACTGTCTTTCTCTATTTATATCAAATAAACTTTTGACAGTAGCTTGTTAATTTCTTTCAGTTTTGTCTGGTCAGGCGCCCCTGCTATTCATTTCAGGGTTTTCAACAGGCTCCAAAGAAGAATCTGCAATATGATCGGTCATGACCTGGCAGCTCGACTCCATCCACTTTCTCACTGGCGGGATGTGGCATCCTTCTGTCTCTTCTACAAATATTTTCATGGCTTCTGCTCCGGCGAGCTTAGCTCATTAATGCCCCCTCCACAAGAATTTACTCAAGCAACCAGACTGGCAACAACGGCCCACCCTTTTACGGTTCAATCAACTAAATGCAGCAGCTACTTTTACTCTATCAGCTTCGTTTCTCACACTTCCCGCCTGTGGAATTTCCTCCGTATACTTGCTTTCCTGACGGCTACAATCTCCAAGAATTTAAATGCAATGTCAAATCCCATCTCTTATCCATTTGACTCCAGTCCTTCCCTCGTCCTTTTGCTGTCACCCTGTCCATCTTATTCTTTTCCTTTCTGACTTTTCCCTCTCAACTGTCTTCACACCGGGATTCTCATCGTTCTCTTGCTACTTCTCCGACACCCCATGTAACCGGTTCGTCGTTCTCTTCGCTTTCCTCTTGCTTAAACTTTCACTCTTTTTTTTTCTGTGACCCCCTTCACACCAGTGGCGGTACCACCTTGCTTGGGGTGAAATGATTAAAAAATAATCGCTACTCTTTCATTGGTTAGAAAATAATTAACAAAGGCTCGCAAAATTTCCTTGGTCGTTTCCTTCAGTACGAAGTCATTTTTTCTAGTGGAAAAAACGATTTTCGAAATGCCTTGTGAATTTGTAAACAGTAAAGAGAAGAGAATTATTCTTATTTCGTATGCACCACCATTACAATATTGACATATAATATTTGAAGAATGTTATTTTACTTCAATTTTGGTATCACTTTTGGTAACATTAATTATTCTATCAATATACAAATATTTAAATTAATTGTATATATTTCGTGTCGAGAAAATTTGTTAAAAGTTATTGTTCGAAAACACTTATTCAAAAAACATTTATTCAAATTGCAAATTTTATTATAAATAATGTTTGATAATTTTAAATTTTTAATACAAATAAATTAATTTTTTAATTAATTTTTTTATATAAATAAATTAATTTTCATTCAAACTATTTGCAATTCAAAAATGTTTTTGGGAGAATTGTTCTCGAATTGTTCACATAATCATTTATTTTATATCCCGAATTGTTCACATAAACATTTATTTTATATCCCGAATTGTTCACATAATCATTTATTTTATATTCCGAATTGTTCACATAATCATTTATTTTATATCCCGAATTGTTCACATAAACATTTATTTTATATCCCGAATTGTTCACATAATCATTTATTTTATATCCCGAATTGTTCGCATAAACATTTATTTTATATCCCGAATTGTTCACATAATCATTTATTTTATATCCCGAATTGTTCACATAATCATTTATTTTATATCCCGAATTGTTCGCATAAACATTTATTTTATATCCCGAATTGTTCACATAATCATTTATTTTATATCCCGAATTGTTCACATAATCATTTATTTTATATCCCGAATTGTTCACATAATCATTTATTTTATATCCCGAATTGTTCACATAATCATTTATTTTATATCCCGAATTGTTCACATAATCATTTATTTTATATCCCGAATTGTTCACATAATCATTTATTTTATATCCCGAATTGTTCACATAAACATTTATTTTATATCCCGAATTGTTCACATAAACATTTATTTTATATCCCGAATTGTTCACATAATCATTTATTTTATATCCCGAATTGTTCACATAATCATTTATTTTATATCCCGAATTGTTCACATAAACATTTATTTTATATCCCGAATTGTTCACATAATCATTTATTTTATATCCCGAATTGTTCACATAATCATTTATTTTATATTCCGAATTGTTCACATAATCATTTATTTTATATCCCGAATTGTTCACATAAACATTTATTTTATATCCCGAATTGTTCACATAATCATTTATTTTATATCCCGAATTGTTCACATAATCATTTATTTTATATCCCGAATTGTTCACATAAACATTTATTTTATATCCCGAATTGTTCACATAATCATTTATTTTATATCCAGAATTGTTCACATAATCATTTATTTTATATTCCGAATTCACATAATCATTTATTTTTTATATCCCGAATTGTTCACATAAACATTTATTTTATATCCCGAATTGTTCACATAATCATTTATTTTATATCCCGAATTGTTCGCATAAACATTTATTTTATATCCCGAATTGTTCACATAATCATTTATTTTATATCCCGAATTGTTCACATAATCATTTATTTTATATCCCGAATTGTTCGCATAAACATTTATTTTATATCCCGGAATTGTTCACATAATCATTTATTTTATATCCCGAATTGTTCACATAATCATTTATTTTTCATCCCGAATTGTTCACATAATTATTTATTTTATATCCCGAATTGTTCACATAATCATTTATTTTATATCCCGAATTGTTCACATAAACATTTATTTTATATCCCGAATTGTTCGCATAATCATTTATTTTATATCCCGAATTGTTCACATAATCATTTATTTTTTATCCCGAATTGTTCGCATAAACATTTATTTTATATCCCGAATTGTTCGCATAATCATTTATTTTATATCCCGAATTGTTCGCATAAACATTTATTTTATATCCCGAATTGTTCACATAATCATTTATTTTATATCCCGAATTGTTCATATAATCATTTATTTTATATCCCGAATTGTTCGCATAAACATTTATTTTATATCCCGAATTGTTCACATAATCATTTATTTTATATCCCGAATTGTTCACATAATCATTTATTTTTCATCCCGAATTGTTCACATAATCATTTATTTTATATCCCGAATTGTTCACATAATCATTTATTTTATATCCCGAATTGTTCACATAAACATTTATTTTATATCCCGAATTGTTCGCATAAACATTTATTTTATATCCCGAATTGTTCGCATAATCATTTATTTTATATCCCGAATTGTTCGCATAAACATTTATTTTATATCCCGAATTGTTCACATAATCATTTATTTTATATCCCGAATTGTTCGCATAAACATTTATTTTATATCCCGAATTGTTCACATAATCATTTATTTTATATCCCGAATTGTTCACATAATCATTTATTTTATATCCCGAATTGTTCACATAATCATTTATTTTATATCCCGAATTGTTCACATAATCATTTATTTTATATCCCGAATTGTTCACATAATCATTTATTTTATATCCCGAATTGTTCACATAAACATTTATTTTATATCCCGAATTGTTCACATAAACATTTATTTTATATCCCGAATTGTTCGCATAAACATTTATTTTATATCCCGAATTGTTCACATAATCATTTATTTTATATCCCGAATTGTTCACATAATCATTTATTTTATATCCCGAATTGTTCACATAATCATTTATTTTATATCCCGAATTGTTCACATAATCATTTATTTTATATCCCGAATTGTTCACATAATCATTTATTTTATATCCCGAATTGTTCACATAAACATTTATTTTATATCCCGAATTGTTCACATAAACATTTATTTTATATCCTGAATTGTTCACATAAACATTTATTTTATATCCCGAATTCTTTTTCGCATAAACATTTATTTTATATCCCGAATTGTTCACATAATCATTTATTTTATATCCCGAATTGTTCACATAATCATTTATTTTATATCCCGAATTGTTCACATAATCATTTATTTTATATCCCGAATTGTTCACATAATCATTTATTTTATATCCCGAATTGTTCACATAAACATTTATTTTATATCCCGAATTGTTCACATAAACATTTATTTTATATCCCGAATTGTTCGCATAAAAATTTATTTTATATCCCGAATTGTTCACATAATCATTTATTTTATATCCCGAATTGTTCACATAATCATTTATTTTATATCCCGAATTGTTCACATAAACATTTATTTTATATCCCGAATTGTTCGCATAATCATTTATTTTATATCCCGAATTGTTCACATAATCATTTATTTTTTATCCCGAATTGTTCGCATAAACATTTATTTTATATCCCGAATTGTTCGCATAATCATTTATTTTATATCCCGAATTAATTGCATAAACATTTATTTTATATCCCGAATTGTTCACATAATCATTTATTTTATATCCCGAATTGTTCATATAATCATTTATTTTATATCCCGAATTGTTCGCATAAACATTTATTTTATATCCCGAATTGTTCACATAATCATTTATTTTATATCCCGAATTGTTCACATAATCATTTATTTTTCATCCCGAATTGTTCACATAATCATTTATTTTATATCCCGAATTGTTCACATAATCATTTATTTTATATCCCGAATTGTTCACATAAACATTTATTTTATATCCCGAATTGTTCGCATAAACATTTATTTTATATCCCGAATTGTTCGCATAATCATTTATTTTATATCCTGAATTGTTCGCATAAACATTTATTTTATATCCTGAATTGTTCACATAATCATTTATTTTATATCCCGAATTGTTCGCATAAACATTTATTTTATATCCCGAATTGTTCACATAATCATTTATTTTATATCCCGAATTGTTCACATAATCATTTATTTTATATCCCGAATTGTTCACATAATCATTTATTTTATATCCCGAATTGTTCACATAATCATTTATTTTATATCCCGAATTGTTCACATAATCATTTATTTTATATCCCGGAATTGTTCACATAAACATTTATTTTATATCCCGAATTGTTCACATAAACATTTATTTTATATCCCGAATTGTTCGCATAAACATTTATTTTATATCCCGAATTGTTCACATAATCATTTATTTTATATCCCGAATTGTTCACATAATCATTTATTTTATATCCCGAATTGTTCACATAATCATTTATTTTATATCCCGAATTGTTCACATAATCATTTATTTTGCATCCCGAATTGTTCACATAATCATTTATTTTATATCCCGAATTGTTCACATAAACATTTATTTTATATCCTGAATTGTTCACATAAACATTTATTTTATATCCCGAATTGTTCACATAAACATTTATTTTTTATATCCCGAATTTTTCGCATAAACATTTATTTTATATCCCGAATTGTTCACATAATCATTTATTTTATATCCCGAATTGTTCACATAATCATTTATTTTATATCCCGAATTGTTCACATAATCATTTATTTTATATCCTGAATTGTTCACATAATCATTTATTTTATATCCCGAATTGTTCACATAAACATTTATTTTATATCCCGAATTGTTCACATAAACATTTATTTTATATCCCGAATTGTTCGCATAAACATTTATTTTATATCCCGAATTGTTCACATAATCATTTATTTTATATCCCGAATTGTTCACATAATCATTTATTTTATATCCCGAATTGTTCACATAATCATTTATTTTATATCCCGAATTGTTCGCATAAACATTTATTTTATATCCCGAATTGTTCACATAATCATTTATTTTATATCCCGAATTGTTCACATAATCATTTATTTTATATCCCGAATTGTTCACATAATCATTTATTTTATATCTCGAATTGTTCACATAATCATTTATTTTATATCCCGAATTGTTCACATAAACATTTATTTTATATCCGGAATTGTTCACATAAACATTTATTTTATATCCCGAATTGTTCGCATAATCATTTATTTTATATCCCGAATTGTTCACATAATCATTTATTTTTTATCCCGAACTGTTCACATAATCATTTATTTTTTATCCCAAATTGTTCACATAAACATTTATTTTATATCCTGAATTGTTCACATAATCATTTATTTTATATCCCGAATTGTTCACATAAACATTTATTTTATATCCTGAATTGTTCACATAATCGTTTATTTTATATCCCGAATTGTTCACATAATCATTTATTTTTTATCCCGAATTGTTCACATAATCATTTATTTTATATCCCGAATTGTTCACATAATCATTTATTTTATATCCCGAATTGTTCACATAAACATTTCTTTTATATCCCGAATTGTTCACATAAACATTTATTTTATATCCCGAATTGTTCGCATAAACATTTATTTTATATCCCGAATTGTTCACATAATCATTTATTTTAAATCCCGAATTGTTCACATAATCATTTATTTTATATCCCGAATTGTTCACATAATCATTTATTTTTATCCTGAATTGTTCGCATAAACATTTATTTTATATCCCGAATTGTTCACATAATCATTTATTTTATATCCCGAATTGTTCACATAATCATTTATTTTTCATCCCGGAATTGTTCACATAATCATTTATTTTATATCCCGAATTGTTCACATAATCATTTATTTTATATCCGGAATTGTTCACATAATCATTTATTTTATTCGGAATTGTTCACATAATCATTTATTTTATATCCCGAATTGTTCGCATAAACATTTATTTTATATCCTGAATTGTTCACATAATCATTTATTTTATATCCCGAATTGTTCGCATAAACATTTATTTTATATCCCGAATTGTTCACATAATCATTTATTTTTTATATCCCGAATTGTTCACATAATCATTTATTTTATATCCGGAATTGTTCACATAATCATTTATTTTATATCCCGAATTGTTCAATCATTTATTTTATATCCCGAATTGTTCGCATAAACATTTATTTTATATCCCGAATTGTTCACATAATCATTTATTTTATATCCCGAATTGTTCGCATAAACATTTATTTTATATCCTGAATTGTTCACATAATCATTTATTTTATATCCCGAATTGTTCACATAATCATTTATTTGGTATCCCGAATTGTTCACATAATCATTTATTTTTTTTATCCCGAATTGTTCGCATAAACATTTATTTTATATCCCGAATTGTTCACATAATCATTTATTTTATATCCCGAATTGTTCGCATAAACATTTATTTTATATCCCGAATTGTTCGCATAATCATTTATTTTATATCCTGAATTGTTCACATAATCATTTATTTTATATCCCGAATTGTTCACATAATGA